>PVLC010009377.1:0-54322 GCA_004027655.1 Graphiurus murinus
ATTTTGGAGAAGGTTCCATGAGCAGCTGAGAAAAATGTGAATTCAGTTGTAGTTGGGTGGAAGAGTCTATATGTGTCTAATAGGTCCATTTGGTTTATGGTGTCCTTTAGGTCTGAGGCGTCTCTACTGACCTTTTGTTTAGAGGAACGATCTAGAGATATAAGAGGAGTATTGAAGTCTCCTAGTATTAGTGTATTGGAATCTATGTGTGTCTTTATATCATACAGAGTTTGTTTTATGAAAGTGATTGCACCTATGTTTGGGGCATAGATGTTGATAATTCTTATTTCCTCTTGCTGTATTGTTCCTTTTACTAGTAAAAAATGACCTGCTTTGTCTCTTCTGATAAATTTGAGCTTGAAGTCTAGTTTATCTGATATCATAGTTGCTACTCCTGCTTGTCTTCGAGTTCCATTGGCATGGATTACCTTACTCCAGCCCCTCACCCTTAGTTTGTGGGAGTCTTTGCTTGTAAGGTATGTTTCTTGCAGGCAGCATATAGATGGATTCTGGGTTTTGATCCCCCAAACCCCAAAGTCTACAAATAGCAACCAGGCACTAGAGCAATCACTCTGCTAGTTCATAGGCACCAAGTTTAAGTTTTTTTATTTGCTCTGTCAGTTCTGGCAGAGGACTTCTCCCGCTGCTCTCCACTGGGCCTGGCTGCGTCTATCTCTCTCTGCTTTTTGCTTTTGCAGTCTAAATGCCAGGCCTTTCCAGATGCCCATATGCTCTGAGATCCTGTGCCCTTCTGACTCAGTCTAGGCTCTAGAAGGGCGAATGTCTGAGTCTATCCTTTGTATTGTAAATCCAGCACCCCGGGGGGGGGGGGGTTGTAGTCCACTTATGGTTCTCTGCTGTTCGGCCTGTTCCACCTCCTGGACAGCTGGGAGCGCAATCAGACAATGATGGTTTGGATAGCTGAGAGGAAGATGGTTGGGAGGAGCTGGCGGCAAAGATGGTGGCAGCCATGCGCCGGCTCCCCGAACCTCTTGATCTCCACCCAGGTGCTTCCAGTTCACGCCCAGGTTTCAAACACTCCTTCTCTTCCTTCAGTCAAGAAGCTGGGTTCTTGGCTGACCTGCTTCAGGCTGTCTCTCACTTTTCCATCTCTGGAGTGGAGCGCGGAGGCAGACCTGCGGGAGCTCGTTCCGGGCGCTGTAGATGTGCGGAGATGTTCGCTTAGATAGTGCGAAGAGACGAGGGGGTCCCCACGCCACACCTGGACTTTTATCTGTGTCCGCCGTGCATTTTGTTGCTCATAGCGTCAGATTTATCGCCACTGCTCCAGATCCCGTCTCGGTAGCCTAACTCTTCAGTGAGGTGCGGGGCACCGAGGACAGGGCGCGGCGCTGGCTGGGTCCCTTGCACGCCTGGGTCCGCATTCTTGGTCTTCTTTTGTTGTAGTTCAAATTCCAATTTTGTTTTTGGTTGTTGTTGTATTTTTTCTTCTGTTAAGAAGCTCTTTTTATGGTAAATTTAGTTCGAAATCCAAGCTCCTGAGGAAAGTTGTTTCACTCAGTCGCCATCTTGGATTCCTCTCTCCCCTACCTCATTCTTAACACTGAAATGTTCTCCAGATAAATCAAATGTTTAAACATTAAAATAAAGTATAAGTTAATTTATTTATAATCCAGAGTAAGAAAAGCAATTCTAAGAATATACATCATTATATTATTATTATATTATATATATTCTTTTTCTGGAAATAATTACATAAAGCTGTTAGCAATGGTTACCTTTGGTGTGAAGTTGAGGGAGGTAGAATCTTCACTTCACATTTTATATTCTTGGTACCATTTAAAATTCCTGATTTTATTCATGTGTTACTTTAAAAAAAAATGCCAATGGCGTTATTTTAGCAGGGAGATAATGGCCCATTTTATTTTGCTTTGCTTTGTTCTTTTACCTCTCTCTACTTTTAAATCCTAATAAATTGTCTAATTATTTTAATGCCGTAGAATATGTCAGAATGTTTCATCAAGTGAATACAGGGAACCCTTAGCCTCTATTTATCCAGAAAAGATGTTTGGGGAGTGACAATGACAGTCTCACTTCTGGCCCTTCAAACCAGGTGGATACATCTATTGATCTCACCTTCACCAGATGCCAAAAGGAAGCAGTGAACATGAACTGACATTAGACAATTGCCCAGGAACCTCTCTGTTTGACTTAGATCTGTCTGTACTTGTTCTCATCATTTTGTTGCCAGCCTTGGTGTTTTCTATGTTGGCTTCAAAACTTGTCCCTGGTCCCTCCTTGATATGCTACACTCTTTAATCTCTTCTGGGCAATTTCCTGGATGGGTTGAGGCTTAGCTTGCCCTTTTGATCCTGTCACCTCCCACTGTTTAAGCTGTGCCCATCCATTCCAGGCCGCTTTCCAGAACAACTATGGCTTCTGCCATAACCAGATTTCTAAAGGGCTAGCCCAGCCTACCTGCAAGGGAGGGAGGAGACATAGGCCACATTATAAAATTAAGCTGCAATTCAGATTTTTTTTATCATATTTGCTGAAATGCTGTGATGGCCTGACTGAATTGCATTTGCAGAGGAACTAAAAAGTTTCTTGGGTGACTCTGCCTAGCAGCAGAGAAACAGGCAGGGTTTCTTGATCCAGAATGAATCTTTAATCTCAGGGGGGAAGAACAATTCTGATTATACTATAATGGTTCTAATTCTGATTTGTCTCTTACTTTGGCACCTAAAATCCTCATATCTGTGGCCCACAAGGAGCAGAAGGGTTGTAAATAAAACTCACAAAGCTATTTCACTAAAATCCCTGAAAGTAAAATCAGCACTGCCTCTTCCTTTATAAAGTATAGGAGGAGAGAGAAGCAACCTTTACCTCATTACAGAATTCCTTAGGACTTTGGAACTAGGGGTGCTGCATTTCTTCAGTGATCATTCCTGGGGGCAGCTGAGGTGTCAGGTAGAGTATCAGTAGCACATAGAAGACAGCAACACTCGGTAGGGACTGCAATATTCAGCATGAGCCCAGTGAAATGACTAATTAGTGGTAGGGCTAAGATCGAGCATATATGTTCAGGGGCAGCAGGTAAGACTCATCCTAGAGACTTCCTTCCTTATTTCCTTCCTTATTTCCTTCCTTATTTCCTTCCTTCCTTCCTTCCTTCCTTCCTTCCTTCCTTCCTTCCTTCCTTCCTTCCTTCTTCCTTTTTGATACTTAGAATTCAACCCAGGGGTGCTCTGCCACTTTTTTTTAAGGTGCCCTTGCCCTTTTAATATTTTATTTTGAAACAGAGTCTTGCTAAGTTGCCAAGGCTGTCCTTGATCTTGTGATCTTCCTGTCTCAGCCTCCCAAGTACTATGATTACAGGTATGTACCACCACACCCAGCTAGAAATACTTGGGAGAGAATGTTGTAATGGCATCTTAGAGAGGACTATAAGTATGCATGAGTATATGGCAATAAAAGCCAGTAGAGTTCAAGTATTATTGTCAATATAAATCATTTTTTACTCATAGGCTTATGGGGCTTGTGTAAACTCAGGTTCCATCAGAAATTTCTCTGTCTGATCTTAATTCCTTGTCTCCCTATTCTTCTATTTGCTCAGTGCTACTGAATCTGTTCTTTGTCCTTGCCATACCCTTTATCTGATGATTGCTACTTGATCTCAAAATGATTCTGCCTTTAACTGCCTCCCAATCCAGTGTGGACCCCATTATCATCAATACAAATAATAACAAAAATAAAAGTCATTGAAGATAATAAGTGTTGGAGACAATACGGAAGAAGGGAAACCGTTGCACACTGTTGGTGGAAATGTAAATTATTACAGCCATCTGCATTGCATCTAGTTCCAGTTTAAAGGGAGAAAAAGAGGAAGGGGAAGACATACCTTTTTCCTTTTAAGGACTCAACCTGAACTTTGTGGGCACCACTGCTGCATACATCTCATTAGTCAGAACAGAGCTATGTATGGCCATACCTAAACTTTAAGAAAACCAGGAAATGTAACTGTATCCTGGGGAAGTCATGTGTCCAACCGAAAGTCATGGGTTCTATTAATTCAGAAAAGAAACAAAGCGCATATTAGGAAATTACCAGCAGTCTCCGCCACATCTACTGATTCTCAAATGTGGATGATACTTGCCATTCACTCATTTCTTAGGTGCAGAGTTTTTCTGGAAACATTGAAAAACTACACTATGTTCTCTAATTTTTTTAGGCTTTTCCAGATGTTTATCAGTCCCCTAAGCATCTTTTGGAACTCTCTAAGGTCTTCTATATTATAATTGTTCCAAATTGTGTCCATCTTCTTCAAACTATTCAACCCCACCCTAGTCTTATTATTTTCTTGCTCCTTTATTTGTGAAAAATAAAGATTTCCAATATTAAATCTCTATGAATTTCGTTCTCCCCATCTCAAAAACTACTCTACATCATTTTCCTTTTCCTTCATATTTGATAAAGTGTCTCCTCCTCTGTCAAAGCTTCCTATATACTTATGTTCTGGTTCTACCTCTAACTGCATCCTGTATACTTTCTTCCAACAATGAGATTTTTTTATTCTCAAATGTGATTTACAATCTTAAATGTCTCTCCTACTTGCAGACATTTTCAGGTTTTTCCCTAAACTAAATCATTTTTCCTGGTCTCAGTAGTATGTTCAAGTTACCATCATCTTCTTTTCTTTCCTGTCAATATTTTTCCATTTTTCTCAAGGAATAATTAACAAATAAAAAGTATATACACATAAGACACTAAGTTTGATATTTTGGTACACACATACTATATATATATATATATACATATATACATATACATATATATATATATATATATATATATATATATATATATATATATATATATATACAGAAATGTAGGTGCTGGATTATACAATAGTTCAACTACTAAGCTTTTAATGAACAACCAGTCTATTTTCCACAATGGTTACACTATAATAACATCAACAGTGGATAAGGGCTTCTTTTTCTCTACATCCTCATTAACATTACTATCATTTGTCTTTTTTATAATAGTCCTCTCTAGCAGATGTGAAATAACATCTCACTGTAGTTTTGATTTGTACTTCCCTGATGGTTAGAGTTTAACTGCTTTTCATAACGATTGACCATTCTTATGATCTGGAACAATGGTGATTCAGGTCTTTTGCCCATTTTTAATCAGATTTTGGGTTCTTGTTTTGTTTTACTATTGAATTGTAAGATTTCCTTATATATTTTAGATATTAACCCTTTATTTGATAATCAGTTTGCAAATATCCTCCCTGCCTGTTCCATAGGTTCCTTTTCATTTTGTTGGTTGTTTCCTTTTCTACACAGAAAGTTTTTGGCTTGATATAGCATCAATTGTCTTTTTTTATTGTCTTTTTTTTTTACTTTTATTGCTTTACTTTTTGTACCATATACAATAAATCATTGCCAAGACAAATGCCCCCCTAGTTTTATAAAAAAGTATTATAGCTTTGGATCTTGCACATAAGTATTCAATTAAGTTTAAGTTTATTTTCATGTATGGTGTATGAAAAAGACCCAATTTCAATTTTTTTTTGCATGTGGATACCCGATTTTCCCAACACCATTTATAAATGATACTGTCCTTTCCTCACTTTATATTCTTGGCACCTTTTCCAAAATTCACTTCATGGGTTGATTCCTGAACTTTCTATTTTGTTCCATTGGTCTGTGTGTCTTCTTTTATGCCATTAACATAATATTTTGATAACTATAGCTTTGTAATATAATTTGAAATCAAGAAATGTGATGCCTCCAGCTTTCTTTCTCAAGATTAATTTAGCTATTTGGTGTCTTTTGTGGTTGCATATGATTTTGAAATTTTTCCACTTTTATGAAAAATGACTCTGGAATTTTGATGAGGATCACATTGAACTTACTTATAACTTTTGATCTTATGGACATTTTTACAATACTAAATCTTGAGATCCACATACATGGGATATCTTTCCATTTATTTGTGCTTTCTTCATTTTCTTTCATCAGTGTTTTACAGTTTTCAGTACACAAATCTACTTCCTCAGTTAAATTTATTCCTACATATTTTATTATTTTATGTCATTGTAAATGCAATTGTTTCCTTCATTTCTTTTGTAGTTATTCAACTATTAGTTGTATTATTCTGGGTTTCACAGAGAGACAAAACAAATAGGAGATGACAGATGATAGATATAGATATAGACAGATATATGAAAGGGGATTTATTAGAGGATTTAGCTCATGCAACTATGGAAAACAAGAAGTCCTGTGAAATAATACAGAATAGACTATAAAGTTAAGCATTAATATTAGTGTCCATAATATTGCATTTTATGGGAAGAAGAAAGAAAATAAATGAAAAGGAGACTGAACAGGAGGGGATAGAAAGGGAGATGGCAAGAAAATAGGAAGGAAAGAAGGAAGAGGGAGAAGAGAGAGAAATTTAGATAAGGAAGAAGAAGAATTGAGAAAAAACAATTATTTTAAAGAATACACAAAATTAGATATATGAAATATATATATATATATATATATATATATATATATATATATAATGAGGGAGGACACAGCAACACTCATTACAGAAAGCATCTATTGCAATAACAATCATATAAAGACTTAGTTTTCTCTTTACTTGGATATTTAAAATGGAGATACTTTTTTTGCACACTCTAGTAGTTATGAAAAGTGGTGTGGGCTTGACTTTGTAGATTTAGGTGCTTTGCATGAGGCAGAATATGGCAAAAGCATGGGCCCACCCAGCAGCTGAGGCATAGGGTAGGAGCCTGTTGCAGGAGCACTGAAGGATGCATGGTGACTGCCAGACTAGAGTGCAGGGTGGTGGCCAGATCAGAAGGTTGTGACTGGTGGCCTGAGCTCAGGGCTGGGGTCAGTGTGCTAGGGTAGGGAGCATGGGTGCAGCCACTAGCAAAGGTGAATGCAGTCCCATGGCTTAGCCCTCCCTGTCAGATGAGCTAGTGGCAGCTGTCAGTGTCAGAGAGGCTACACTGGTCTCTAGGTACCACTGTTCTTGGCAGATGTGCTGGACAGAGGCCTGTGGCAGAAGTGCAAAGGTGTTCACCCTTTCTTAGGTCTCTGTTCTGCCTGGAAGAAGCAGCAGTCAGCAGAAGCGTGTGCTGCCTTCTAGGCACTGCCCTTCCTTGGCAGAGACATCCAATGGGAGGCAGAGAGGAAAGAGGGCTGTAGGAGGGGTGCACACAGTTTCTCTGCTTCAGTGACACTCAGTGACAGCCAGTGGCAGGGGTTCACACTGTGCCCTAGTCACTGCACTCCCTGGAAGTGTCATGCACTCTGTTCCACTCTATTCCATTCCAGATACAGATGGTAGATGGGGGTGTTGGGGGGGAGCTCAGCAGCCTTCAGCTGGAATGGGTCCCACTTCACAGATTACTTGGCCAGCCCATCTCAAAGTCACTCCCTTTGATACTATCAACTAGTATCTCTAGTTGGGATGAAACTGTAGAGATTTAGAGATTTAATTACTTCCAGAGCTGTAAACTTAGACATGATCTCTGCAAGATCGCTGATCACTGTTGTTCTCTGCTAGCAAACTGAGAAAAGCAGAGCACTTCTGAAACACCTGGTGACTCAGCAGGCCTTTCTCAGCTCAACTTAATCTTACCTTGTCTTCAGAAACTGCTGTTCCTGAAGTAGACTTGTCAGTTTGCCTCTCCCTCTTTCTCCTTTTTTTTATACCTCCCCCAGACCTGCCCTGATGGTGTAAGTGCTGAAGTGCTGGTTCCGTTTAACACATTCTTTCCTGTATTTTGGTTCAGGAGCCAAAATTTCTAAGTTCCTTCAAGCACTTAGTTGTTCAATACTATGATTCCAGTGCATTCCCTCTGTCACCCACTTCTCTGATCACTCCTTTGAATCCAAACTGCAAAGGACTTGAGACCAGCAGCCTACTCCATCATCTCCGTCATTTTGGATCACTTGTACTCATTTAATCTTCACAACCCTGTGAAGTATGCATTAATCCCTCAATAAAATAACTTCTCATGTTATAAGAGTAAGAAAAGAACAAAATACAATCACAATCTGTCTCTTGTATAAAATTACTACATATTTTGCCTTTTGTTCTAATTTTAAATATATATATTTATCATTCTTAATGATAAGAATACATGATCATGATAATATTTGCAAAAGATTAAACAATAGTCTTCCCCATTAATTCCATGCCAACTCCACCAAGATAACCAATGTTCCCAGTCTGCCATGTACTTTTCTATATTTCTCTTACTAATATAGTATTATACAGTACACATTGCTCTTCACATCAAGAAAATATTTTGAATATCCCTCCAGGTCAAGATATAGAGATGAAATACACTCATTATATTAGCATCACAAAAATCTGTAGCTGAATATATAATAATGTACTTAATCCTCAATGATAATTCAGATAACTTCCTATTTGTACTACTGAAAGTCAAGCTGCATATCATATCTTCATTGGATCCTTATGTAGTGGTAATCTTTATTCTAGCAATAAAAAGTCAGTAATTTTTAAGTTTGGGTTCTAATCATAATTTGAACATGTCTTTCCTTGGGACTGTACTGAATGAGGGGTGTGTGTGTGTGTGTGTGTGTGTGTGTGTGTGTGTGTGCGCGCGCGCGGGGGACTGAATTCAGGGGCATTGTACCATTGAAGCTACATTTCCAGCCATTTTATTTTTTATTTTGAAACAGAGTCTAGATAAATTACTATACACTGATCTGTAACCTGCAATCCTCCTACTCAGCTTCTGAAGTACTGGGATTACAGATGTGCGCCATTGTGCCCAGCTGGATTGAATGAGTTTTAAAGTTCATGTCGAAGAGTAACTGTCTAGAAATAACCATAGTTTCCTTATCTTCAAAGTTAAAGTAATAGGGAAAATGATATTCAGACCTCATAGGCCTATCAGACATATTAAATATTGTAATAATGCAGTTATTTTTACTTATCACTTGCTTTCTGACTAAAATAAAGTATATAAATAGCTCATTTCCTCTAAATGCTTTCAACAAATTTTATTTCTTACCTCAGCTTGGTATTTTGCCTGCCTTATCTTCATATCTTGCTCCACACTGGTATAATGTTTAACCATTTTTAAAAAGTGAAACTAGCTAAAATACACATTCATAGATTTTTATCTGAAAAGACCATAGGACCCTGGAAGCAAGGAGAAATAAGTTCCATTTAATTGGAATTGAAATAAAAAAATAAAAATATTCTGCATCTATTCAGTAGGCTGATATTTAATTTACAAATTCATATAAATAAATAAATATAGTCAATAGAAAATTTAAGTCTCTACATAACATTTTAGGTAAATGTTTTTATTTTAAATCTGTTGATATATGATCACAAAATAATCAAAATTTCAGGTTTAATAATTCCCTAAAAAATTCTTTAAGTTTCTAAATTTATTCAATCCCTTAAGAATCTCATGTCACAATAATCTTGAAATGGTCTATTCATTCCAGTTAAATTGAGATTTATTTTACGTAAAAATGTGTCCAAATTAAATATATAATTGGTGATTTTTACAGAAAGTATTTATGGCAAAAAGTAAAGCATTTTTAATAAACCTTATCTCCACGGTAATCATATATGTAAACCTTCTCATGCATGTAATGATGCTAGTAAACTTTCTACTTCATTTTCTGAAAAATATTAATCCACTAGAAATAGCTACACTTTTATTTAGTTACACTGGAGATTATTTTGGGCAAAGTCTTACTCAAGGGTTATCCTTAAAGCATGAGAGTCATTTCCTGATCTGTCCAAACTGATACACATATCTAAATATCAATTTCATTGATGTTCCTAAGGAGATGGCCTTTCCAAAGCCAATTGTCAAATAAAGAATGAATGATTTTCTGCATTTTCAATGGACTTATTAGACATATATAGGATGTAGTTTCATGCATGTATGAGCTGTGGAAAAAACATATGTTCTTGCCATTTTTTTACCTACTTAAATAGTACCTTGTCTTTTGAAAAGACACAACAAAGCAGTTAGATAAAATTGAAAGAAAATGAAATCTTCAAGCCACCTTTGTTGAGATAGTTTCTTGTATGCTGTCCCAGGGCAGGTCAGAGACATGGATTCTTAATGCTAAAAATAGAGATGATATATTTTGTGAATTTAAAGTCTCACTGGTATATTATTTGTGTGGTACAAAGTGGTTCATAAAGACCAAAAAAACTTCACTTTTCAACATTACTTCTATTTCCAGGGCCAAAGATGGAGAAGCTTAATTTGTCTTGGCATGTATATGATCTTGTTAGCTCCTGCTACAATGACATCGTGAAGAAAAAGAGATGTTATTTGTGATCTCCCTGGACTGAGCCAACATTGGTCTTATAAACCCTTATCACCAAACAGAATGATGCTAATGGGTACCCTCTATAACTTGCTGGTACTCATGCCAGCATGTCTTTAAACCATACTGCTAGCATCTAGAATGTTTCAGGGGACTCCAGAGCTATGCAAGAATATTTAAGACCTGAACTACTTCAAACCTTGAAGACCTAGAGGAGATGTTCATCAAAGGATACAAAACTCCAATTAAAGAAGAATAAATTCAAGAGATCAAGTGTACAAAATGGTGACTAGAGATAAAACAAGATATTCTATTATTTAAAAACACTAATAGAGTAGGTATGTGTTCTCACCAGAAAAATAATAACTATGCGATGTAATATATATATTAATTAGCTATTCTGAGTCAATTCACAATGTACATATATTTTAGAACATCAAATTTCACATGATAAATGCATATAATTTTCTGCCAACTTAAAAATAAAATAACAAAAGTAAAGCCTTTCAAGAACCAATAAAAAAATCTTGAGGAAATGCCATAAATGTGTGCTCAATTTTTTCTAAAAACTCAGACCATTTTGCAATAAACTGCATGACTTTGGTTATTCCTTCCAGTTATAATGACATTATAACTATGATTCTACTCTCATTGTAAATATATAGTCCTATAACAACTAATAATCATACAACCCACTCATCATTTTCCAATATGGGAACATCAAAACATAAGGTTTCCTCAGAAGCAATTATTCAACTTGCCAGGAAACTTTGTTCCTGACATCATGTGGGCAACTGCTAGCATTCCTCAGCCACCATAATGACAAGTGGCCTAAATATATATTCTTACTTAATCATCAATGCACATATAGAAGCATTACAAATTAACTGAAATTTAGTAGCTCTAAATAAATCAAGGCTTTAATCAATCATTGTCATGTATATTTCTTACTTTAGGATAGAATAAGAAACTGCATCTCAAAAGTTTTAAATTCTCTCATCTACTTGACTAGATGTAGAATTTGTAGACAGCCTCTTTCATATATTTCTCTAGTCTTTATATATTTGAAAGGGAAATATTTTATGCAAAAGAGAGGTATCATTTATTACATAACAATAATATGACTCCTTCAGTGTTTTTTGACACTTAGGTCCAGAAGACATTTTCATTATCTTTACTTATTAAATGATGATATTGCACTAAACCTTGATGAAAAAGCATTGATAATAAACTTTTTTAAGAAGGAAAAAGGCATTCATTGATTTGCTAGCAGATTGGAGAAACCAATGAATTTAAGTGTTTGGAAACAAGACCTAGATTCTCCCTGAATAAAGGAATCAAGTCCTTTTTATTTTATTGATGCATTGTAATCAAACATCTTGAGGAAGTGCAGGGTGATAGAGGCATACATACACACAATACTCACTGAGCCCTTCTCCAGTTCCCTCTCCACCTTCCCATGCTCAGCACAGTAATTGTCTTTGTTAAGTTTATGTCTGTAAATCATGTCCACTAAGGCATTTCCCTCTTCAAGTCTTCCTCCCTCCCCCCATCTCCCTCAATTAGGTTCCCTCCTACACTCCAGAATTCCATAGTGTTAGTTATCCTATCTTGTCCAGCCCCAGCAGCAGGGGTTTAGAGGAGTTAGCTTGTGTATATAGGAGCAAACTGTGACATAAACATTGGCGAAGAATGAATGGAGAGGAAGGGGATAGAGTTAGGGATGCAAGAATAGGGTAAAATAGAAAATAGAATAAAGTAGAATAAGAGTTTAAGAAAGGATAGAAAAAAGATATTAAAATAAACATACTGAAAATAAAGAAAATTATATTAAACAATATAAAATACATAGGTACAATGATAAGAAATGGAAAAAATAGAAGACACAAACAGGCAGGTATACTGAAATTCAATCAAGCAAACAATACAAAACACAGATAGTCACACACACACACACACACACACACACACACACACACACGAGGAAAGAAAAAGAAAAAAGAGGCAAACCCTAAAAATTGTTTAACAGAGTGCGAGTAAAATTTCCTTGTTGGAGAGGAGCTGACTGTTGTGTCTTTGGATTGTTCCTTGCTGAGTTTTTCTTTCTTCTTGGATTGAGGCTTGCTTAGAAGAGGTGGGAATGTTATTCCAAAGCTCTAGTTTAAGTCTCTGCCCCACTGCCTGCTGAGTTTCCTATTTTGTTAATGAGGCAGAGTGGGGTGAAGGAGTAGGGAGTGCTGGCTGCTTGGGAAAGAACCCAGTGGCAGGGCATTTGCCCAGCATCCACAAGGCTCTTAGGCTCAATCCTCAGCACCACAAGAGAGAGAAAGAGAAAAGAAAGGAGGGAGGAAAGAGAGGGAAAATGCAAAGGAGAAAAGAAGAAAAAAACAACCAACCAACCAACCAATCAATCAACCAACCAACCAACAAAAAACTACTTTCCCACTTGGCCTCTGTACCCCTCTTGATTGGAAGGCAAGTAGAAACTCAACACATAAGTAAGTTTCAACTAAATGTGAGATGTTAGGGTAGGGAAATAGTATTAATAAGCAGTATTAATAACAATGATACAGAATTGGGCAAACATCAGGCACTGCTGTAAGGTGTTGGCATTCACTCTTAACATTCACCAGGATGACACAGGTGAGTGCCATCATGGTCTCTAACACACAGGAGACACTGTCAGACACAAAAAAGCCAAGCAGGTGCCTACACACACTGGCTGGCCAGAGACAGAAATGGGATTTCAACTATAGAAACTCAAGTCCATGCTCTTAATCACTGTTTTCTTTGTAAAGATAAAAGATTGAGTTGAGAAGGAATGTAGCCTTGGACTGTGCTGTGTGCATCCTACAAGAACATGCTCTATAGATTGCCCAGGTTCCAGCTCCCAACCATATGGAGACCATCCCTAACGCGTTTCATTATTAAAGATCTGAACTGTCCTTCTGGTAAGCTCTGCCATTCAGTGTCATTGAGTTCTGTAGTTGTGGGGTCATGTTGACTCATTGTTTCTTTGGTATTTCTCCTTCCCATGGTTTCCCTGTTCTTAAATGTATAACTTTGCTGCTCTTGCACGCTTTCTCTGAGTTTATAGGTTTCTTATTTTTATTTTCTCTTTGTGAATGGTATCTTGTACTGAGTTGCAATTACTCTGATATTTCTTCTGCCTGCTCTATTGGTGTCTTTGGTGGGTTTCAGGTGTTGACTTCTAGGATCTAGCAAAAGCTAACACAGCAACCAATCCTCCAAACAAACATACATAAATCGAAGCAATGCAAAGTGAAAACAGAATAAAAACGGAACAAAACAAAGCAAAAACCCCCGGGAAACAAGAACCGTCGGCAAGAAGCAAAATAAAAATCCCTGCAAGGTTGTAAGGACAAACCTGGTTTGGCCTCTGCAGATCTTTTGGGTAAATTTCTGCTGCTGTGGGCGGCCGACAAGATGGCGGCTGCTACTGCCGCGCACGCACCGGCTCCCCCGTTCTCCCTGGTCTGCTCCTTAGATTCCGACCAACTGCCCGTTTCTGTACTCACTTTTAAGCTGCTTTGCTTCTCCTTCCTTCCGTCGAGAAGCTGCTCCTGTGTCCGTTTTGATTCAAGCTCTGGAGTGCAGTTATCTCTGCTCCGGCTCCGTGAGGAGAGGTGAGCTGGGATGGGCCTGCACGGGCTTAAGCTGGTCGTACCACACCTTCCGGTCTCTGTCGAAGGTGCCTCGAAATGCTGCCTGGCTAGGATGGGGAGTTCAGGAGTCGCTCACTCCTCCTCTGGCCGGTGGGGTGCAGAGGGTTGTTGGATATTTCTTTCTTAGTAGACTCCACGCCGGGGGCCGGCTCAATGGCGGCTTCCACTTGGCAGTGTGGCGCCGGGGCCGCGGAGACGGGCTTCTTTGCTCTCCCTGGTCAGCCTTCTGGGTTCTGCTCAGCTGTATTCCAGTTTTCGCAGCATTTTTCACCCTTTTGTTGCTTTTTTTTTCTTCTGTCAAAAAGCTGCTTCCATGGCTGATTTGAATCGAGCTCACAGCACCTCTTGAGACGTGTCTCACTCCATTGCCATCTTCCCAGAAGTCCCTTAATGCGTTCAAATGCCCAATGTCCCCTGCATGTCCCCACACTCAGAGAATCACTCTGTTTTAAAATGCTTAGGAGCAGCCAGGCCAGTGGTGCGGAGCCTGCAATCCCAGTAATCTGGAGGCCAAGAAAGGAGGATTGCAGGTTCAAGGATAGCCTCAGCAACATAACAAAAACCCCAGCAGCCCAGTGAGACCCTGCCCCAAACAAAAACTAGGGCTGGAGTTGTAGCCTAAAGGCAGAATGGCCCTGAGGCCAATTCCCAGTAAAACACAGACACACACACACACACACACACACACACACACACAAAATAAATAAATAAATGCATACATACATACATACATACATACATACATACATACATGAAATGCTCAGGAGCCTTTAGCACCATAAATCAAAGAGTGGAACTTCATGACCCTAAACAACTCAAAATTAATAGGGATGTTTGCTAGCAGGTGGTCCTCATGAAAGAGAAACTAGATATCCATGTGAGTGTGTTTGGGGGGCGGGTATGGGGGACCTAACTCAGGGATGTTGCACCTCTGAGCTACAACCCCAGCCCCATTTTACTTTCTATTTTGAAACAGAGTCTCACCAAGCCATCAAGGGCCTCACCGAGCCACTGAGGCTGGTCATGCATGAACCTGTAATCCCCCACACCACTGGGCCAGCTCCCCAGCACTGAGACCCCAGGCATTTGCCACCACACTAAGCTTAGATATACTTTTGAATATTTTAAAATTTCTTAACAGAATTGTATCAGCAACACTGAGTAGACAATAATACTCACTCATGGTCTCATCCAACAAATCATTGTTGTCCATTTATCTATAGTTACTTTATATTCAATTCTTGCCCACATGCAAACATATTTAAAACTGGGTTTTGCTAGTAGTGAAACTGTGTTATTTTTTATCTTTTTTACAATATAAGCATTTTTCTTGTTGCTAACCAAAATGTGGTTTATACAAGACACATATGAACTACTATTAAGTATCCCAGAAGACAAGCACAATCAAGTAAACAATAACATACTAACTGACTGCAATGGCTTTCTATCTCTTGGTGCAACAACTATACCAACTTTTGTATTCTCAGCAACAACTCTCTTTACAGTGGCACACTCATTTATTTAAATTTCCAAAAGAATAATGAAGCTGTATCATCACTCAACAACTTCCCTACTTAACAATTCCTCTCAAATTCTAGCATTTAAGACGGTGAACCATGTTCCCAGGCCAATTACTAGAGTAGAAATCTGTGGAAAGAAAATTTGACTTACTTTGACTCATTCTTTTACTGAAATTAAATTTGTGCCTCCCCCACTCCAAGAACAATTCTATAATATGCAACAGGGTGGTAATAAGATTAAAATAATTTCCACATAGATTTTTTCCCCCACAGTACCAAGGATGGAATCCAGGGCCTCACAAAGGCTAGGCAAGTGTTCTACCACTGAGCCATACCCACAGCCATTTTCATGTTTTATATTTTGAGACAGAATCTCACTAAGGTGTCCAGTCTCAGCCCCCCATTCCCCAAACAGCTGGGACCACAGGCATGCACCAGCATTCCGTGCCACACATAGACCCATTTGTACAGCTTCTCTCTAAGAGTTCTCCAGTTCAAAATAAGGTACTGTTTTTAGTGAAATATGTTCTATCCTCACTACATAAGTAAGTGCCTCCTCTAGTATGATTTTCCTGGTATCTAATAAGGGTAGGGCTACTCACAAGAGCTGTCCCACACTGATTACATGTGAAGAACTGCTGCCCAGAATGGGCTGTTTGATGAACTATAAAATGGAGAGTGCTGGCTGAAGATAAGGCCACACTGATTACATTTATAGATCTTCTCTCCAATATGAGTTCTCTGTTTAATGACGCCATTCTTCCAGCTGAAGACTTTCCCACACTGACAACATTCATAGGGGTTCTCTCTGGTATGAATTTTCTGATGCACAATGAGGGCAGAACTCTGTCTGAAGGATTTTCCACAATCATGACATCCATATGGTTTCTCTTCAGTGTGGGTTCTCTGTTGTGAGAAAAGATGAGGAATTCAAATGAAATACTCTTTATAATCTTCGCACTCAAAAAGCTTCAGTCCAGTATAAATTCTTTGATGCACAACAAGGTGAGACCTCTGGCTGTAAGACTTTCCACACAAATTGCATTCATAGGGCCTCATTCTGACATGAGTTCTGGTGCAGAATGAGATGTGTGTACTGCCTGAAAGACTTCCTACATTCAGGACGTGCATAGGGGTTTTCTCCAGTATGAGTCTTTTGATGCCTAATAAACCTGGAGCTATATACAAAGGAATTTTTGCATTGATTGTATATGTGTAGCTTGTCTCCTATACAGCAGCCTGTCAGTTCCTTGGCCAGATGCCTTGCACAGCCTCCCTGTTGCCCACAAGCATGACCCCCAGTTCATTCTTTTATTACTATATATTATTGTATTTTGTGTATATACTAAAATTTATTCAGCCCTTCTACTCTTGGTAGCTTTTGTATTTTCTAGTTTGAAGATACTATGAACAAAGCTGCTATATAATTATGAAAGTTTTTTGTTGTACTTGTGATCTAATTTCTCTTGGACATATATATTCCTGAATGGAATCTGCTTCATAAGGTATGCGTATATTCAGCATTAATAGATAATATCAGTTTCCAAAGTGACCCCATGAATTATACCCCCAGCATCAATGAATGAGAGTTCCAGATAGTTCCTCACTCTCAGTAGCACTCGATATTATCAGTCATTAATTTAGCCATTATGGTAGGTGTTTAATTCTTTGACATTGTAATTTAAATTTTTTTTTTATTTTGAAATAATTTTAGACTCACAGGGAAGTTTTAAAAATAATACAAACAGCTCTGCACATCATTCACCCAGATTGTCTTCACTGATAATATCATATGACTATAGTTCAACAGTAAAACTTATTGACATTAGTACAGTACTATTAACTAGAAACTGTTTTCCAATTTCACCAGTTTTTACAGGCATTGATTTGCATGTATGAGTGTGTGTGTGTGTGTGTGTGTGTGTGTGTAGTTCTATGCAAATTTATTCCATGTATAAATTAATGTAACCACCATGATAATCAGTACACAGAACTATTATGAGACGAGGTCACGAGAATACTGTCACACCAAATGCAGTGAAGAAGCACATCTGTTTTATTATTTTTCAGTCATTGTTTTATATTATTATTTTACAATGAGGCATATAGAATAGGAATTTTTACAGACTTGTTTTTCCAAAGGTTATCCATTAGTTAAAATCTTTACAATTTTGTTTAGCCCCTTTAAGCAGTGTTCTCTCTTATCTCAGGTAGTTAGGGGGTTCCAGGTGGGACCAGATAATAGCTATTTAGATAAACTAGCAAAGCATGTTTCTAGACTAATGCTTGTAAAAGGTTAATGCATTGGTTTGTCTCGAGGCACTGCTTGTTTTTAGCTAAGAGATCAGTATCTGTCAGCCACATGTTTCTAAGAAGTTTTCTTTTATAATTAATATAAAAGCAAAATCCAAAGCACCCCAAATCTCCAGAATATAATGATGCAAAGTGGGATATGCCACACATTCTTTCTTTTGGAATCGTCTGCCTTGCAGTACTCCAGCGGACCGAGCCTTGCTCAAGATGCAGTTATTAAGGTGTTGTGGCAATTTTTCATAGAAGCAACACTATCTTTGTTCTACAGTTTTATTGAAATAGATACCTCGTAAGTTCCTGGAGACTGAAAAATGGGAGACAGTTTTTGATTTCTTGAATGTCTGAAAATATCTTTATCATAACCTGACATTTGATTGAGTCCAGGTTGGATATTTTAAGTTGAAAAATATTTTCACCCAGATATTGTTGATGATAATTATGACAATGGTGATAGTTATTGCTCATCATCAGCTATCCTTCAGTTGTTGATACTGAGAAATCTAGTACTAATGTGATTTCGAATGTTTTGCATACAGCCTGTTGGTGGATATAAAAGGAGAGCTTTTAGAATCATTACTAAGACTTGGCTTTCATCAACACCTGAGCTTGCTGGGGGTTGTACATCCCATTTCATACAGCCAAGATTAGGATAGAGTGGGTTGTAGTTGAGGTAGGAAGTTTTGGCTAACCACAGTCATTCTACTCTCCAGGCCATCTCCATGTAATGGCTGAGTCCTCACAGGGAGTTCCTGCTTGATGTAAAACACTATGTTGAAAGTAAAGCAGGGTTAGAAACGTATGCCTTGGCTGTTAAAGTCCAGGGGTCTTCTTTCAAGCACGGAAAACACATATAGGGCAGACTTTCTAACTTACAACTGTCTGTCTGCATGGAAATATGGCTTGGAGCACTGCTTCTCAGTCTGTGGTACAGTGTCCACCTACCTGTGTTTGTTAAATCTCAGAACCATTGGCCCTGTCCAAATATATACATTCAGAATATCTTATTGTTATTATATGAATATGCTTGAACAAACTCCTAAGGTGACTTTTATGCACATTAAAATCTGAGAACCAGTAATATAGAGGAAAATTTCCCTAATATATATGTGACCCTGACAACTCCCTTGCCCCCTCTTGAGACTATTTCCTTACCTGAAAATTGGAAATATCATTCTTTCTGCATGGTCAGGGAAATAATTGCATCAGATAAACAGAAGAAATTGCTAGCACAGAGTAGGTACTCATCAACATTAATTTGTCTCCTTCTCTAATTCCCCTTAGCAGTTTATTAAATTGAAAATCCTTACCTAAGTTCAATCCACCTCAATTCAGAATCCATATATATTGTGAAGGCTTCAAGGGAGCTAAAATATTTGTGGCCAAAAGAATCATCTGCTATTCTTATCTGCCACAAGGACATTGAAATTTCGAGAAAAAAGGGTAGGAGGAATCCTTTCACAAATATATATATATATTCCTGGGTGTTCATATCTCTAAATGAATCAAACAGGGTCATTTTTATGGACAAAGTAATTATTAATACAAGATTTCTAGGTTTCTGTACCAAGAAAGTGACTTAATTTATAAAGAATGCTATAAATTTTACAAGTTTGTGCATATATTTCTATGCTTCTGATTCTTCCAGTCTCCTAAAAAGTGTCTTTTTAAATTATTTCGGTATTCCTGGGAATTTCATATCTACATTAATGTATCATCTCAGAAAGTATTAAGCACACCATTTAACAATTTGCTAATGCTTCTATCAAACAATGAGTTATTTATTTAGCACTTCTGATTTGTTTCTAGCAGTTAATTAGAAAGGGGAGATCAGAATCAAGGGAATTGGATTAGTTAATGAAGAAGACTTAGTCTCCTCAGGTATTGATAGTGGTCCTTGGAGTCTCCAATAAAATTTTTCACTAGCACCAGTTAGGTGGTAATGTTGGCAATTGTCTACAGGACTTTATATGCTTACTATCAAATGGTGAAGATGTTTGGCTGGGTGAGATTTAACCAGTAATTGTAGAAGCAAAAGCACTATATTCTATTAAAAATCCCCTGAGAATCTTAATGCTACACTCTAGCTAATGATAATGTTTTTGGAGTGCTAGGCTTTTTCAAAAATATAAATAGACTACAAAACTTATTTCCATATAACAAATAAGAAACAAGATAAATGAACATCAAATCATTCTATTGAGAATAAGAAAAATTATATTTGGAAAGTATTACTACCTGAAGTAAAGTATAAACTTTAAAATTCTTTCTAAATATGTATGTGTTATACATATGTGTGTATATATATATATACACACACACACACATATATATACACATATATGTGTCATAAAATATCAGGTCATAAAATATCACCTCCACATACATGCACATACAATACATACATTTTACATGCACAGATTATTAAATGAATGGAAATTAGTCAAAATGTTAACGTTATTTTAGAATATGTGATCATAGAGAACCATTTCATACCAACCAACAGTCAATGTAGAAGAGCTTAAAGTTCCCTCTTCAGAAAGCAAGCCCTTATTTGGTGAGGCTCTAGCCCTTATCTAAAATAAGTTGAAGGAGCTAAACTTCTTCATATATGGCCTGTGGGCATCTACCAAGATCCTCCCCAAATGGAGTCAGGAATGACTGTTCCCATGACTATGAGATTGAATTTGAAGCTGGGGGAAAGAAGAGGGTTAGAAAATGAAGAGACAAATCAAAGAGAAAAAAAAAAAAGAATTCCCAGATGCACAAATGAGGAAACTTTAAATGAATTAAAAGACAACTTAGAAAATATTTTGTTCCTGTTTCTAGACTCAGTCTATTCATGATCTACTCATGAGCAAGGTCATCTTTCTGATGTCACAGGATATAAGAAGTGTATGCCAGCTTCAGTTATGCAGAGTACCCAGATACTTTCTCTTGATTAAAAAAAGAGAATATAGCCTGAAACCTGATATAAATAGGAATCATCAACAGATTTTGGAATCAATGAGATAATATAAAACTTCCCTAATCAAATCCTAACAATGCCCAGCACTTGCACTGATCAGATACTCAGAACATTTTGTGTACTTTTGTTTTTGATAGCTATCAGTATTGGGTAACTAAATTGTTGTAGCAGTAACAGTATTATTTATTGTTGTTGATGAGATTTTTCAAAATCTTGTAGCTTTTTGAAATGTACAAGAGGCTATTGTTATTTATAGTCACCCTAGTGTGCAATGACACCCCAGAATTTCTTGCTTCTTTCTCACTGTAACTTGGTTCTCATTGATCAAACTTTCATCATCCCACCCCACCCTTACTCTCCCCAACCTCTGGTATCCACCATTTTAGTCTCAACTTTTTTTTTTTTTTTTTTTTTTTTGCGGTACTGGGGATTGAACCCAGGGGCATTCTACCTCCGAGCTATACCCCCAGCCCTATTTTTTATTCTTTATTTTGAAACCGAGTCTCACCAAGTTGCGGAGTGCCTCACTAGATAGCTGAGGCTGGCCGCGAACCGGGATCCTCCGGTCTCAGCCTCCCGAATGCTGGGATTACAAGCGTGTGCCACCACGCCCGGCTCTAGTCTCAACTTTTATGAGAACACCTCTTTTAGATTCCACATATAAATGACATCATTCAGTACTCGTCTGGCTTATTTCACTTAACATGATTTCTAGTTCCATTTATATTGTTGAAAATGATAGGACTCCATTCTTTTGACGACTAAAAGGTATTCCATTGTTTATATTATACATTCTCTTTATCAGTTGATGGAGACTTAGGATGTTTCCATTTTGTGCTGTTTCTCAATTTGCTTTTTAATGAATTTTTTATGATTGGTACCCCATCAAATTAAGATGTAATTTTCAGTCCTTTTCTCCTCACACTATGACTCTTACTATCAAGTTATGTACTTTCTTAGAAAATTTTTCCTTCCCTTCCATTTGGGCATCTCTTCTAAGATAGTACAGAAGACTGTACTCTAGCCATCAAGCACTTTCTCTGAGAATAGGGTCTCAGGATTTTAAATTGTAAATTGACAAATTATAATTATAGATATTTATTGGGTACAGAATTATGTTATATATATAATACATATATATTATATATATTATATATATTATATATATAGTAAAATGATTATATCAAGCCAAGAAATATCCATTACCATTTACATATCCATTACCTCAAATACTTATAATGTTCTGGTGAGAGCATTCAAAATTAATTTTTATAGCAATGTTGAAATATACAATATATATTTTTGTACTGGGGATTGAACCCAGGGTCATTATACCTCCAAGCTATACCCCCAGCCATATTTTTTTTATCTTTATTTAGAAACAGGGTCTCACTAAGTTTCAAAGGGCCTCACTAAGTGTCTGAGGCTGGCCACAAACCTGCAATCCTCCTGTCTCAACCTCCCAAGTTCTAGGATTACAAGCGTGTGCTACCATGTCTGGCTAGGAGAAAGTATTTTAAAGTCAAACACTGGATATAGAGATCTAATCTAAAATATATGAAGAACTCAAATTATTCTACACAATGTCTGGCTAACAATATATTATTAACTACAGACACCATGATGTGCAGGTGATCTCAAAAAAAAAAAAAAATTCCTCCTGCCTAAAGAAAACTTTGTACCCTTTGGCCAACATCTCTCCCTTGCCTGCATCCTCCATTTTATGATACCACCATTCTATTCTGTTTCCGAGTTTAGTTTTTTTTTAGAATCCACATATAAGAGAATACATGTGAGCCAGGCGTGGTGGCGCACGCTCGTGATCCCAGCATTTGGGAGGCTGAGACCGGAGGATTCGGGTTCGTGGCCAGCCTCAGCTATGTAGTGAGGCACTCCGCAACTTAGTGAGACCTCGTTTCAAAATAAATAATAAAAAATAGGGCTGGGGTATAGCTCAGAGGTAGAACGATCCTGAGTTCAATCCCCAGTACCACACACACAAAAAAGAACACATGTGATATTTGTTTCTTTGCACATGGCGTCTTTCCCTTAGCACAGTTAGTGCCCTACATGTCCATTCATGGTGTGACAAAGGCAGAACTTAACTCTTTTTAAAGGTTGAGTGTTATTATTACCTTGTATATATATATGCTATGTTTTTATCCACTCATCAACAGATGATCTAGCACCCCACATTTTATTATGTACCCAGAAGAACTGAAAGGAGAATCTCAAATAGGTATTTGCAAACCCAAGTTTATTTCATCATAATTTTCAATAGCCAAGAGATGGAGCAACCCAAATGTCTACCGGCTGATGTTGGTGGACACTTAGGTTGATTTTATGACTTGGCTACTGTGAGGTTGATTTTTTAACTTGACTATTGTAACTAATGCGTCAATTAACTAGTGGGTGCAAATATGTCTTTAAGATATTTTTCCTTTAGATATATATCCAGAAATGGATGACTGGATCTATACTAAAATCCTCTGTCAGAAATTGAGGGCTATAGTTTTGTAGAACTTTAAGTAATGAATACATTCCAATGATTGAAATTCTGTCAAAATTCTTCAATTAACAATTATAACATTTTAAATGAAGTTGTACTTTACAGAAAAATGCCATAACTTGACAGATTTTCTCTATATGTGACTTAACTCTATTTCTATTATATGTTAATGTAGTGGCAGTTGTTTTAAAATACTAGAAATGGCTACCAAAAATACAACATATTGTTGCCTACAAAAAGCAGCATCCTATCCGTGATATAATGTAACTGCCATGGTCAAATGATTGCACATTGTGTACCCCGTTATTCTGCAGCATACATATATCTTTGTGACATGCCAACAAATATGTTTGTGTGTCTAAAGGTGATAGATTTGGCTCAAAGTTGTTATATTCTAAATTACAGCAAGATTACTCTTACATACCTCATGACCTCAGCCCAGCTTCCAGATTCATCCTTGATGATGATGGCAATTCAACTGTCAGATCTACCTCAATCATTGGATTTAATTCCAGT
Source organism: Graphiurus murinus (assembly GCA_004027655.1). NCBI lineage: Eukaryota > Metazoa > Chordata > Mammalia > Rodentia > Gliridae > Graphiurus > Graphiurus murinus. Next base: position 23,832 of record PVLC010009377.1, read on the forward strand.
GGTGATTCTCATGTCGCCTTCACCTTTACTTGCTCTCCTAGAGATATCAACCTTCTTTCCTTTCTGTGCTTGCCTCTAGAAATCTCCCCACTCTCTAAAGTTCTCCAACAATGGATCATAAGTTTCTTTTTTTTCTTTCCCCTTTTCTCTTGCAACTGAAAATTTATAACCCACAGCCCTTAATCAAATTGTTGGGATTTCTATTCTATCCCATTGGCCCTGCCTTCTCCAATTGCTGCCTACCTGGCTGGACTAAAAACTTTTCTCAAGATATTTCTGCTCACTCCATTGCCTTACAATTATCCTCAATTGTTCAATTATCATTAAATTCTACATCGTCTCCTCTTTAAGCTACTAGACCAATACCCTTATAAAGGACAGCTTTGATTTATGCCCAAATAAACATTTTAGAAAATCATTAATTCTGTATTATCCATGAATAGTGAGGCTAAAATTAAAGGTTCACCCACCAGAGTTATATTTGACCACTTCTTTCTACCCTGAAGGATATTCTTCTTGTAATACAACTTGTGCAAATAGCCAGTTGGCTCTGGTTTCATGAGTGGTCAAGATCCTTTTTCTACCTCCATAATATATATGCATAAAACAATATAAATTCCTTTTGTTTTTACTTTTTTTGAGAAGGGGCCTCTCTTTGTTGTTCAGGCTGGCTTCTAGAACTCTTAGGCACAAGTGATTCTTCCCAACCTTAACCTCCTAAATAGCTGGGGCTACAGATTCACACCACCACACATAGCTCAATTTAATTTTAATTGTGGTTAAAAACCACTCAACATAGAATTTACTATCAACCATTTTTGAGAGTATAATTCATTGTTATGCATTTTCATCTTGTTGTCCAATGAATCTTCAGATATTTTTACCTTACAAAATCAACACTCTTTAAACAATAATGCCTCCGTTCTCCATTTTATTTCTTCTGGCAATAACCATTCTAGCCTTTGTTTCTGTGGATTTGATTACTTTAGACACCTCATATAAGTAGAATAATATGGCATTTGTATTTTTTGTGACTAGTTTTTCACTCGACATAATATCCTCAATATTCATCCATATTGTTGCATGTGACAAGATTTCTTTCTTTGAGTTTTAATCATATTCTATTGCATATATATACCACATTTTCTTTATCCATTCATCTACCAGTAGATATTTGGGTTGTTCCATCTCTTGGTCATTTTGAATTATGATGAAATAAATTTGGGTTTGAAAATATCTCTTTGAGATTCTCCTTTCAATCTGATTTGGTACATACTTAAAAGTGGGGTTGCTAGATCATATGATAGTTCTATTTTCAATTTTTGAGAAGCCTCCATACTATTTCCCATATCAGTGGAACCAGTTTCCATTCCTACCAGCAGTGCACAAGGATTCTAATTTCTCCACATCTCTTCAAGACTTGCTGTGTTCTCTTTTGAAAAAAAAATATATATAGAAGCTGGGCACAGTGACACATGCCTGTAACCCCAGTACTTAGGAGGCTGAAACAGAAGGATTACAGGTTCAAGGCCAGCCTCCACCACTTAGCAAGGCCCTCATCAACTAGACCCTGTTTCAAAATAAAGAATAACATAGGGCTGAGGGTGTAGCTAAGAGGTAGAATGCTCAGAGGTAGGGCCCTGGGATCAATCCTCAGTATCCCCTACCCCACACACATAAGACAGTCCCAACACAATGGTTTAACTTACAATTTTTTAACTTTATGATAGTGCAAAAGCGATATATATTAAGTATGAACTATAATTTGAATTTTAATCTTTTCCTCACTTAGTGATATGTAATACAATACTCTCTCATGATGCTAGGTAGTGGCACTATTACCCTACTGAAAATCCTAGTCAGACATGATTATGAGGGCAATCAGTTGAAACTCTATAGTGTATTGTGTTGATAAGCTATAATGTTTGGTAGTCTATTTCTATTAAAAGAATGTTCTGAGGTACTGTGGATTGAACCCAGAGCATTCTACCTCCAAGTCGCACCTCATTCCCCTTTTTATTTTGAAACAGGGTTTCACTAAGTTGCTGAGTCTGGCCTGAGACCTGAAATCCTCCAGTCTCAGTCTCCCAAGTACTGGGATTACAGGTGTGTGTGTTTTTTTGTTTTTTGTTTTTTTGCAGTACTAGGGATTGAACTCAGGGGCGTTCTACCTCCGAACTACACCTCCAGCCTTATTTTTTTATTCTTTATCTTGAAACTGGGTCTCACTAAGTTGCGGAATGCCTCACTAGGTAGCTGAGGCTGGCCGTGAACCCGGATCCTCCGGTCTCAGCCTCCCAAATGCTAGGATTACAAGCGTGCGCCACCACGCCCAGTTACAGGTGTGTTCTACCATACCTGGGTTATTAAATGCATTTTTTTACTTACAATATTTTCAAATTACAGTGGGTTTACCTAGATGTTAGCCCATTGAAAATCAAGGAACATCTGCAGTGGTAATCCTAATATGTATGAGCTAATACCCACTGTGGTTTTTATTTGCATTTCTCTTATGCTTTTTGTTGTTAAATATATTTTATATGGCTGTTGTCCATTTGTAAATCATCTTTGAAGAAATATGTATTCAAATCAGTTGATCATTTTTAATTGAGTTGTTTTTTTGTGTGTTTTGTTGTTGCTGTTGGTTTGTAGGAGTTTTTATATATATATATATTTTATATATATATATATATATATATATATTATATATATATATATTCTGGATATCAACCCTTTATCAGATAAGTGTTTTCAGATATTTTTTTCCATTACACGGGTTGAGTTGCCTTTTCACTGTGTTTTTGTTTCCTTTAATACTCAGTTTAGTTTTTACATCTGTTGTAATTCCATATTTTTTCTGTGTCTGTTTTTTTTGTCTGTGTATTCACTGTTATATCCAAGAAATCACTGTCAAATCCAATATCATGAAATTTTCTTCTAGGAGTACTAGAATTTTAGGTTTTATGTTTAAGTCTTTAATGCATTTTGAGTAAATTTTTGTATATGATGCAAGATAGGGGTCCACATTCATTCTTTTGCATGTGAATACCTAGTTTTCTTGACACCATTTGTTGAACAGACTATTCTTTCACATTATGTTTTCTTGGCACACTTACCAAAGATCGTATGGTCTTTATGTCTGTTTTTATGCAAATACTGTACTGGTCTATAAGTCTGTTTTATGTAAATACCACACTTTGATTACTGTAACTTTGTAATAAGTTTTGAAATTAGGACATATGAGTACCTTTTTGCAAGATTGCTTTGGGTGTCTGGAGTTTCTTGAAATTCCATATGAATTTTAGATTTTTTTTCCGGCTTCTGTAAATATACCTTTGGAATTTTGATAGGAATTACATTGAGATTTTAGATTATTTTGAGGAGTATGATAGTTAATATTATCTGTCTAATTGACTGGACTACAGCGTTCCCAGATATTTGGTCAAAACATTAATTTGAGCATGTTTGTGAGGATGATTTTGGATGAGATTAACATTTGAATCTGTGACTAAGATAGACTGACCTCCCTAATGTGGGTGGGCTTCATCTGATCATTTGAAAGCCTGAATAGAAGGAAAAGGAGATGAGGGAGCCTCCTATTGCCTGATAGCATTCATGATGGTACATAATTTTTTTTTCTGTGTTCAGACTGAAACTGAAACATTGACTCTTCCTGGATTTCAAGCCTGTCAGAATCAAACTAACTACATCAACTCTCCTGTTTCTTTTGTTTCTTTCTTCCTTTCTTTTTTGTTATTTTGTTTTGTGTGTGTGTGTGTGTGTGTGTGTGTGAGTGTGTGTGTGTGTGTGTGTGGTATTGAGGATTGAACCCAGGTGCATTCTACCTCTGAGCTACACCCTTTGCCCTATTTATTTATTTATTTACTTATTTATTTATTTATTTATTTATTTATTTATTTATTTATTTATTGTGGTATGGGAATGAACCCAGGTGTAGTCTACCTCTGAGCCACACCCTCAGTCTTTTTTTTTTTTTTTTTACTTTGAAACAGGGTCCTGCTAAGTTGCTGAGGCTGCCTTTGAATCTGCAATCCTCCTGTCTCAGCTTCTCAAGTACTAGGATTACAGGCATACACCACCACACCTGGCTCAATTCACCTATTTCTTAAGCTTTTGGACTTGGGCTAGATCTATACCATTGGCTCTCCTGATTCTCCATCTCAGTGCAGTGACTTCAGATCTTAAGGCCTATCACAAGAAAATTACTTATAAGAAGAGGATGCAGATGTGTGTGTGTGTGTGTGTGTGTGTGTGTGTGTGTGTGTGTGTGTGCACATATACATATATCCTATTGGTTTTGTTTCTCTAGGTAACCTGGGATAACACAGGTCATATGGACATTTTAACAATATAATGTTTTTTAGTCCAGGAACTAAGACTGTCTTTCCATTTATGTGTACTTTGTTTCTGCAAAATTTTGTAATTCCGTGTACATATATTCATTTGCCTCTTTGGTTAATTTTATTTCTAAGCATTTTATTCTTTTTTTTTTTTTTCTTTTTTTTGCGGTACTGGGGATTGAACTCAGGGGCGTTCTACCTCCGAGCTATACCCCCAGCCCTATTTTTTATTCTTTATTTTTTGAAACCGAGTCTCACTAAGTTGGGGAGTGCCTCACTAGGTAGCTGAGGCTGGCCTCGAACCCGGATCCTCTGGTCTCAGCCTCCCGAATGCTGGGATTACAAGCGTGCACCACCACGCCCGGCTCCATTTTATTCTTTTTGATAAATGGGATTCTTTCCTTAATTTCCTTTTCAGATTGTTTATTGGTAATATATAGAAATTCAATTAATTTTGTGTACTAATTTTATATCTGCATATTTACTTAATTTATTATTGCTAATAGTTTATTGGTGGAATATTAAGGGTTATTTATAAAATAAGTTCTTTGTGGATTTATATTGCTAGATATCCTTAGGATAAGTGGAGAGTTCCTTACTATCCAACTACTCTATAACAAAATGAAATTATTAAAGCCAATCAAGAAATATTTAAATCTTCTACCAAAACCATTCAATAAATGAGAGAAAAAATTGAAGTAGTCAACAATTTCATTAAGGTGTTTAAACAATTGCCCTGAGCTCCCACTGACTTACTTATTTTCTTGGTTGTCTCCATTAGCCTGAGGTAATTTGATTCAAAATTGATTTAAAGCTTACTCGTGTTGATTATACTATGTTATTTAGGTGTCAGGGAGTTGAAATTCATGCTTAATCAAACTCAAAATCAATGAAATAAAATGTGGAACACTTTATGTATCGGTCATCCATTGGGGTAAATCACGATAGATTAAAAAGTACAGTTTTGATATTTGACCAATGATAGCTTTCAATTCACATTCCTCCCTTTTCTCTTTTGTCCCACATCTGGACACCTGACAATAAAGTCTATACTCCAGGCTAAGGATGTAGCTTAGTGGTAGAACACTTGCCTAGCATACTGGAGGTCCTGGGTTTGATTCCCAATATAAAAATTCCATACTCCTTTTGTCTGGAATGATGGAAAACAACTTTCCTCATCTTGTCTCCATACCATAATCACAATGAAATCCAATGTTACTTATTCCTTTCTTGCTGTTTTTAACCCTGGATTGAACCTTAGCCTTTCTCCTTCCGAAATATTTTTACTTTTCCACTATGTGAGTAATAAATTGTATTTTACATCCATCAGTGCTTATATGTCATTAGCCCCAACATCCGTAAATTTTGGACTGAATGGTGCCCATAGTCTAACAGAGGATGACGGGTACCCAGATATAACTGACAGAATCTGACTTCTTGGGCAGTATCAAGGAGAGAACAGATGCATTTTTCAGATTTTTCACAGTAGACCATTCTTAAGGCATAACAGCTTTTTCTCTAATATCAATTGTGTCTAAAGCTTAATTTCTTTGTATAATTATAATAGACTCATCCCTCTCTTAGGGAAGAGAATAGCAAGTAGTTAAATGAATGGAGGAAATAAAGAGTCCACTTCTGGAACATGTATAAGACCATCCTATTAACGTCATGGTAGATAGTCTGCTAGACTTTTCAGTACAACAGTACCACATCTCTATGCAGTCTAGGAAGCATGGTCTATAATTCTATGCAGCCTTCAATAATATGTTATCCTCTTGTGAGTTTGGGGGGATGATAAGAGGAGGCATAAATACAAGATTTTTCCTTCTGGGGCACAAGAATAGGTGGGTATGAAATTCATATTTGGTATTATTGTTATTCATTGATGAAATAGTAAGCACCTAAGCCAAGATGATAGTAAATGGAGACTGAAAATATAACCTGAGTGCTAGAGATGCTATAAAGAAATACTCCCCAGAATATGTATTCTGGTTGAGTTTGGGTTTAAATAAGAGTCAAAGATGACATAGATATGTTGAACTTTGCAATTCCAAAAGGAAGTCAGAAAGAAAATCAGACTTCCAGAGAATATAAGATCATTTGGGGACTTACTATATGTAGATATCTGAGGAACATCCAAATGGGGACACCTAGTAGTCAGAAATACTGTAGAGTCTGAAAGCATAGTACTTATGAAACATCAAATCAATGTGATATTTATCCCATAAATCCTGCCATAAGAAACTTGCTTTCTACTATGCTGATTCCTATGGCTAATTATGGCTAGTATGCAGTGGCTTAGTTAATCCTTTACGGAGGAAAATTAAGAGAGTGAATATTTGATGCTCTGAACAACAATATTGAAAGGATTTATTCTGGAAATTAACATAGACTATATTTCTCATGCATAGCTGCAGAGAACCAGCTACCAGGTTTCCATGATTATTTGGGGCCTCTGTCATAAGTATGATGTCACAATCTGATATCCTAGCTAATGCTGAAGCTATTTCTTAGTTTTGGTTCTCCCAACCCAATTTCCTACTTTGAAGTTGATTCAAGGAATACTGTTTTCTCTCATAGGTCAAAGGGAGATTGTGGTACTGGGTGAAACAACGTCATCAATTGTTGTGGGGATTTTTCCAATGAATTTCATTTTGCATTGTTTTCCACAAGTTCTGAAACCAAAATAAATAAATAAATAAATAAATAAATAAATAAATAAATAAAGGGAGGGAATTAATAATGAAGATATTTTCAGCCAGAGAGCAATAGTCTGTTTTGATTGAAGCACATTCTCCACTACATAGCTAAATTCATCCTTTGAAATTTTAATTTCCTGTGAATGACATTGCGCTCCTCCCCAAGATTAGAGGGCCGTCTGCAGCCAGAACACACGTCAGTGTGCATGCAGCTTTCAAACCTCCCCTTTTTCATTGCTTTCTCAATAGCCTGGCTATTCTCTTCCAAGGTAAAGAAAAATGACTCCCTAGAAATGGAACTTCCTCATCTATATGCGGAAATGAGTTCATATTCATTTTCTCAGCTTCTCATAGCTTCAGAAAAGATAGTTATTGTTAGCATGGACTATTCTTGGAGCCAGAAATGCTATGGTTAGGGCAGTTCATCAACCAAATCACAGTTGTTCTGCCTTCCAATAAGTGATGCACTGCCATCCTCACCTCCTATTAGATTGCTCCAGGAAAAAGGGCTCTCTATAACTAAATAGTTTTGTAGAGAACCTTTACTTGTCTAGGGCTTTGGCCTGTAACAAGTCTTTCTCTTACAATATGGTGATGCACAATATACCTCAAGCGGCAGGCAGTACCACAAAATAACCAGGTTATTCATTTGTTTACTTATGTAAGAGTTCCACAGAAAAATATTTTCAAACATTGAAAATTACACCTCATTTGTTTTAGTCTTGTGTTTCATTCCAAGAATATGAAACTCATCCCATAAAATTTGGAAGAAATAGGAAATAGCTAAATTTTTGGTTGCTCATGTAAACAAATTAGAAGTGAAATACTCTTCCTCTATTTTGACACACACACGATCTTGCAGTTACGAATTAGATATAGTGCCAATTGCTATCTATTTAATATAGTGAGAAGAAAATTTTGGTAAGAAAGTTAATAGCTAATGTCTTTTCCCACTTGTCAAGAGAACTCATTCTCCTTCAAGTGTAATCAAAACATCTAAAAAATGGAAGAAAACAAAGTGACAATATAATGATCAAATTGTAAGACCTTAATCTTGCTTACAACATAAAATGCAACAAGTAGAGCAACAACAACAAATGGCTAACAAATGGAAAATGGAAAAATGGTTAATTCTAGGACTAGGTTAGGATAGACACAAAATGAATCTGAAACATATTTTAATGATATATATATACATATTATATTTGGCATATGCCAAATATAATATATAATATGTATATATATATATATGATTTTACTGGGAATATGTTACAAGGATGTATGTAGAAGATTAAAAAGGCTCCCACTAGCCAAATCTGAGATAATATGAGCAGCCAAAACAATTATATAAGTCACTGAAAGATAAGAATTCATAAGCCCACACTGACAATAGTATATAATTATATATAAATAAATGCAGGGGAATGGTTCTTGCTTAAAATAGAATGCTGATAAGTATATAAGGAGTACCAAAGCTGAAAAACCATCAGATTATAATAATCATAGTAAAGATGATATCATTAAGGATCATTAGTGGGGGATAGAGCTTTAGGGAAATTATTATAAGGATCATGAAACTTTCATAGTCTCAGAGTGACTCCCCAGGGACTGTTTATTAATTACAAAAAAAGATAAAACAGTAATCATACTTTAAATAATTTGAACAACACTTTGATTGTTTGATCAAAAGGCAAAGAAACAGTGCAAAACTGCCCCAGAGTTAAGGAGCTTAGTGAGATATAACACCTATATGTGATACCAGGTCCTAGACTAGGTCCTCAATTGGAGGGGTCAAATTCAACAAATGACACTATAAGATCAACTGACAGAATTGGAATATGAAAGCTATATTAAAGTGCTTTATCATATTCTTTTAGAACATGATACATATGATTTATCAATGAATTGTTCAGAAAAAATTATGAAGTTATGTGTTTGCATGTGTGTATGGGGAGAGAGAGAGAGAGAGAGAGAGAGAGAGAGAGAGAGAGAGAGAGAGAGGCAGAGAACAAATACAAAGCAGACGGACTAAAATATTAACAATAGATAGATCAAAGTACAGGATAAACAGGTATTCTTTGTACTATTTTTATTTTCACTTATCTTTCAGTATGATTTTTGTTTCCACATAAGAATTTTTTAAAAATTAGTCTCCAATAGGAAAACACAGCAGACAAATGACTTTTCTCCTTCCTTTTTAATGGTCAGGTTGACAATTAGGTATAAATAGATGGACGTCAGTGTGGTTTGTAGTGGCTTGGAACTGTGGCCTCAGGTTAAGCCAAAGTTGCAAAGGCTTGATTACCCTACAATAGGCCTTGGGAAAAGAATGGACAAAGGGATGTTCATGGAATTTATTATGTTTTATGATATTAATTATAATAATTTGCTTAGAAGTCATTGCAGTATATGACTATTGTTAATTAACTTACATAAGTTGTCTATATGTATCTGTATAAGTATATGGATGCATATATATGTAAGTGAATAGCAAATCATAAATGTGTATATGACAATATATTCATCTGGTAGTACCAAACAATCAAAAATATTAAAGTGCTATACAGTATCTGCTTTTTATAAAAGGAAATTGCTGATCACATCCCAGGTGAAAAGCAAAACTGAAAGGAATTGTTATGATTTCATGTGCACATTGTGTTATTCTCTTGACAAAAAATATGCAGTCATTTGCCCATATATATTCATGTAGTATTTAGTCACAGGTGAAGCTCAGCATTTCTTCACCTTATACAAAGGAGATAAGTCATCCTGCTGCTATGAATACTACTACTACTACTAGTAGTAATAATCAAGCAGTTAATGAATTTATGCTATGAATCCAGATGTTCAAAATCATTATACCTGCTTTTCTTTGCTACAACTCAGTGCAATGACTTTGAGTTCTTCTTCCAAAGAGCAAAATAACTTAATCTAGTCAATAACCAAGCTCTTTTGATTTAGGATTTAAATGAAGGCAGATGAAGTGTGGTTGGAGAAGGTGGATCCCTGGGGGATGTATCCTTAGGGACTGTGCTTCAGTCTTTGAATCCCCTTGCTTGCTTGCTCTCTGGAGTATGGCCTCCACAGTGTAAGAGCAGATCCATTATTCTCTGCCTCTCTCTTCTTTCTGCTGCCATACCCTAAACTACACAGACACTGGCCTCACATTGACTAAACCCCAGAATCTCCAAAAACCATGAGCAAAGAAATTTTTGTTTAGCTAAGTTGTGAGGGGGTTGTTTTGTATCACAGAAGGGAGAATGTTGATGAGATAGAAATTGGTATCAGAGAAGTGGGGTCATTGCTGGCCATGTGTTTTGTGAGTCTTTGGAATGCATTATGAGAGAAAGTTGGAAGGGCCAGAATGTGGCTAGAAAGGTGGACAGTAGAGACTGAGCTTAAGAGATTTTTGGAGGGAAAAGAGGACTCCATAGAAAAATGAAGTAGAGGCCATACCTGTTACATTATGGCAAATAACTTACAGGTATTTTGCCTGTATCCCTAAAGTTTGTGTGAGGCCAAATTTAAAGATGATGGACTGATTAAGCTGGTAGAGGAAATCTCAAAACAAAAAACATCCAAATTGCATTATGGGTATTCATGTTTGCATTCAGCAAATTGTACACCAAATTTTGGGAGTGGAAAGCAAAGCAGAGAGACTTTATAGATTTGCAGTTTGGCCAGAAAGGCATGTGTAAATTGGGGCCCAGAGAGATGATGCTGTGACAGAAAGTAAGAGAGTTGTATAAGAAAATAGAAAGGAATGTGGTCACAGCACTTCAAGTCCAAGCATGGAACCATGAAACAAGAGCCCAGTGGCAGTGGCTATGATTAAAAAGGGCCTGGTGGCAGCAACCAAGATTTAGACAGGCATGTTTGCAGTCATGATCAAGGCAGGCCTCATGACAGCTTTGATTGAAAAGGGCTCAGTGGCAGTGATTGAAAAGGGCATGATTACCTTTCCTGCTGATGGTCAATTTGGGCACTTACATAATGCTGGCTTTGCTGGTAAAAAGGGGGTCATGGAGACTTCCTCAGATTTCAAAGAAGGCCTAGGAAGTCAGGCAACATGTATCAGAGTCAGAAACCCTGCCAGCAGGCCAAAATATTTCAATCTGTAAAGCTGTGAGAGTGAGGCCAAGATTACAAGAAAAACTCCTGAGATTTAAAAATTTGGGAAACATGAAATGATCATGAGGAAAGGCTGCAAGCTAGGAGCCATGGATCCAGGCTGGAAAAGCCAGTATCCTGCCCATTGCAATCAATCAGGCCACGGGGTGGTGGTGGGGCTGTCAAGACCCCCTGGAAATCGCTTTTTACTACCATGTGCCCAGATACCAGAAATGGAGTTGCAGGATTAAATGCTTGCCCTCATGAATTTAATCATGTTTTGGTTCCATTTCTTCTTCCTATGGTCCTATTCCTTCCTTTTGAAATGCAAATGTTTACTCAATGCCATTGTATATTAGATGCATATAACTTGCTTTTTATTTTGCTTTTTGTTTTCTTTTACAAGGACTCACAGCCAAGAGCTTTCCTTGAGTCTCAGAGGAGACTTTAGACTTTGGGACTTTTGAGATATGCTAGAACTGTTGAGACTATGGTTACTCTTGGAAATATACTAAATGCATTTTCCATCCTGAAATTGTAATTAGGTCCTCAGGGGCCAGGGGCAGAATGTTAAGGATAGATATTGAATGTCCCCTGAAGAGCTCATGTATTAATATTCATATTTGATGTAATTAAGTCTTGAGTGTTACACTCTCATCATTGGATAAACCCATTGTAATGGATTTACTGGGTGGTAGGCAAGGCAGGTGAGGTGTGGCTGGGGAAGGTGGGTCCCTAGTGATGTGGTATTAGTGATTTTTTTTTGTGTGTGTGTGTGTGTTTGAATTCCCTTGCTTGCTTGCTCTCTCTTGCTTCCAACCTCTATGATGTGAAAGCAAAGTCCTTGCTCTCTTCTTCCCATATTCATGCCCTAAGCTCCACAGATACCAGCTTCACATGGACTGAACCCTAGAATCTCCAAAAACCTTGAGCAAATAAATTTTCATTCTTCTAAGTTGTGTGATCAATTGTTTTGGATTACAGTAGTGAGAATCTTGACTGAGACAGTGGCCTCAATCCTGCAATCCTCCTGTCTTAGCATCCTAGGTACTAGAATTATAGATGCCATGCTTGGGTTTGAAGTTTTTTAAAACAAATTCATTATGACTAAAAGAAAATACCTGCATTTATATAAACTTACTATATCTTTTTCTTTTGTAAAACACATTTAGGCTGGATATTAGAAAGAAAGCTCAAGTTAGATCTATAAAACTGTGAAACTATCACTGGAAGTAGTAGAAACTTCATTCACTTGTATTTTATTTTTTTTAGATTTTTATTTCAAGTGGATGACATGCCACTGTAAAAGCAGAAGAATTGACCTCATCAGTTTTAGTTTCTAATTTCTATTAATGTACCTTGACAGCTGATCCACTTTGAATCAAGTTTCTCATTTGTATGGCCACTGCCCAGTATTTCTCCAAAGGGGAACACATAGTTACTTCAGTCTTACCCATTATTAATGGGAGATCCACACTAGAAAATGTGCTTACACTAGTCCCACCCAGATGCCAATAGTATGTATCTGTGTTATCTTTCTCATTCTCCTTGATGAACACTTTTCACAAAACAGAGCCATCTGGCAGTGGGCAGAGAAAGAGGGTAAAATGAGATATGTGTGTGTAAATAAAATATTGATGAATGAACCTCTGAGAGCTGAGATGAAAGTGAAGCAGAACAGACAGGTAAATCATTCTGATACTTGTGTTAGTGCTGAAATTGTGTTCTTCTACTTTCTATTTTTTTCTTCTGACAGCAGTGCAGGAGACAAAAAAAATACGTTCAATTTTGCTGCTGAGACAAGTACTGAACCACAAGAAGCTGTTTCCGTTTTGCTATTAAGAAAGCAACATGTCCTCCAGAGAAAAGAGAGAGATGCAATGATATTTGCCTAGTTAGGTACAACCTGTAGTTTATATTCAAACTAGGGTATGGTGCTCTGCAAAACAAATGAATGGAAATGTAGTAAGTACAATATGAGCAATGTGAAGTTTATTTCTTGCCTTCCTTGACTTTCCTTTAACATAGATTTTATTCTGTAAATGGAGCCTAAAGGTAGGGAAAAATGATTGATCCTCTCTAGTTACTGATCCTCATTAAAATGTATAACAGCCAGTATCATCTATTGAGTGTTTACCATATACCAAATACTTTGCTAAGCATGGTATACCAAATACTTTGCTACCGTATGAGATATATGCCATAATCTTCTCCATGTTTATACATGAGGACATAGACTTAGGGAAGTTGAATGACTTGTCTAAGGCCACACTGCCAGTATGTGGGTAAAACTAGGATTCAAGCAATAAACCTGATTTTAGAATATGTGATTATAGTCACCATTGTCACTGCCTCTCATCCTCAATGTTTTCAAAAACAAACAAGCCAGCAGCAGCTTCTCCACTGTTACATAATACTTACTGGCAAAGTTAATTAGACAAGTATCCCTGACATAGATCTGGCCACTTTCAGTTTATTAAGTACTTCTATAGGATCTCTTTGCTTAATTTTATAACAATCTTAAGAGTTAGAAAGCCAAGAAACTTTATCATTTATCAAACAAAGAAACTTAATTTCAGAGAGATCAAGTAAATTTCATAGACCCACATTGCTAGTACATGTTACAATGGAGATTTGAACTCCAAGACCAAGATACTGTCTCCTCTGCCACACTGCTATTAAATATACAACATTTATCACTTACTTTCACCCACACAAGTCCCCTTTATCTAGACTGTTCTGCCTAAGCAAGTGACATATATAGAATGTATCATCTTTTGTGTGTGTGTGGTACTGTATTGAATTCAAAAATGTTCTACCTCTGAGATACACATACAACCCTTTTTTATTTTGAAACAGGGTCTTGCTAAGTTAGTGCACTCTGGCATTGAACCTGTGATTCTCCTATCTCAGTCTACCAAGTACTGGGATTACAGGCATGTATCACCACACTCTGCAGACATAGCATCTTTTGAAAGTCTTGGTAGTTGTTTCAATAGCATATACACATTTCATTACACAAAAAGCACTAAGATATATTGCCATGGCCACTTCTCAATAGCCACAGACACCTCCTCAGTCTCATTCATGTGCTTACATGAAGACTCAGAGTCATAAATGAAATTGAGTTTATTTAGGGGCAGCTGAGGAGAAGGGCAGAGAGTTTCCTTGCTACTTCTTCTACACGTCTCTTTACAGAAGTATTTTTTATTGAAAAGCTTAAACAAAGTGTCTGTTAGTGCCAAACTCAGGATATACAGAAACAACTTGTAATATAGAGCAAATGGCAATTCTCAGCATAAATAAAAGACAGAAAATAGAACAGAGAAGGTTTCCTCTCAGCTCATTTTTGATTATTTGGTATCTTGGTTGGGACCTTGGAAACATGTTTGAGTGCAAACATGCTTTAACTTTTGATGTTTTACAAAACTATGTAATTTCTTTCAAGGCAGGAAAAACTAAGTGAAGATAAAATCATGTTGAGGAAACTCATTGCTTGTTTTAATTATCATAATTTGGAATGGAATACAGGTAGAGAAATAAATTTCATATATTTATCAGTATTAAATACATATTCAGCAGCAGGATAACTCCTCCCATTGTCTAAAAACACACAAACAAAAATCCATGCATAAGGGCTAGGCAATTTAAAGGGTCTTTGTGACATAATTAAAGAATAGGAAAGGTACAGGCACTCTTTGTCTGTATAAATCCCCAGAGTGTATGATATCAAATTTCTTCTTTGTAAGAAGATATTTACTAGGAGTCTGAAATAGAAGAATCATAAGTTTGAGGCCAGCCTAACCAACTTACTGATAACCTGTTTCAAAAAATAAATAAATAAACATCTGTGGCGAGGGTGTGGAGAAGTGGGAACCGTCATACATTGTTGGTGGGATTGCAAACTTGTGCAACCATTGTGGAAAACAATATGGAGGACCCTCAGATGAATGGGAGTGAACCTACCATATGACCCAGCAATACCACTACTAGGTATCTACCCAAAAGAATGGAAACCAAACTATCAGACCGATGCATGCGTATCTATGTTTATAGTGGCTCAATTCACAATAGCCAAACTATGGAAGCTGCCAACATGTCCATCCACAGATGAATGGATTACAAAACTATGGGATATGTAAACAATGGAATTTTACTCAGCCATAAAGAAGAACAAAATCATGTTCTTTGCAGGGAAATGTATACAACTGGAAAACATTCTATTAAGTGAGATTAGCCAGTCACAAAGAGTAAAGAAGCATATGTTCTCCCTAATATGCGGATGCTAGGGAGAAGATGGGGCATAGGAGGGTCTCCAGATGAAAAGGAGAGATCCTCGATAAGCAAAGAAGTTGATTTAATTGTAGTGGATGTATGGGGCAGAGGGACACCCTAAGGCGCATGATGTACTTACACAATCATATCAAGGTCACTCACTGAACTGAACCTGAGGGGGAGGGAGGGCGAGGGAATGGGGTGGGAATTGGGGAAGGGGTCAAATGAGAATTGTGTGCAAATATGTTGTTAACAACTTGTACTTAACAAAGATGTATGCTACAATGCACGAATTACTACAATAAAAATAAATTAAAAATAAATAAATAAATAAATAAATAAATAAATAGGGCTGAGGGTGTTGCTCAGTGGTAGAGCATCCCTGAGTTCAATCCTCAGTACTGCAAAAACAGAAAGATATCTAAAGATTACCAAAAATATAGGCACTATCCAGATTACCTAAATGATCTTTGTCTCCTACTAAATTTCTTCCCTCTAGGAGTGGAGGGAAAGGAAAAGAAAGATATGGAGAAAGAAACAGACCAAATGTTAAGTACATATATGGATGTATCACTCTGAATCTCACTATCAGGTACAGTTATAATGCACCTATAAAATATTTTAAAAATTCCTCCCTCCCATGAAAAATAGTTATTCATCTCAAATATGTCAACTTGGTTTTGATTATCTGGTTACAAAAACAGAAACAAGGTTTATGGAATTTCTAGTCAGAGTCATCTCTAGATAGGCTGCTTTGTTAGCATGTTTGCTATTAAATATATGGTAAGTAGAGGTATAATTTTATCTGAATATATTTTGTTATATTGGCACAAAGAAGTTGTTCTACTTTTTCACTTCGTTCTCAAACATCTAAAGTCATATTACTCTCAGAATTATATGCAGTGAAGGCTTCAGATTTGTAATATAAGAGGAAATTAAAAGAAAGAATCAGTTAGGATAGGCTATATCATGCTGTAATAACCTTTTCTAAATGTTCAGTATCATTAGAAATCAGAGAGATGCAAATGAAAACTCCCTAAGATTTCACCTAATCTCAATTAGAATGGCAATCATTAAAAACACAAACAATAACAAAATGCTGGTGAGGATGTGGAGAAGTAAGAACTCTGATATACTGTTGGTGAGACTGAACATTAGTACAACCACTTTGCAAAATAGTGTGGAGGGTTGTCAGAAGAATGGAAATGAACCTACCATATGATCCAGCTATATCACTCCTATCTACCCAAAAGAATGGAAACCAGACTACCATAGCAATGCATGCATATGTTTGTTTATAGCTGCACAATTTATAATTGCCAAACTATAGAACCAGCCAAGATGTTCATCAACAGATGAATAGATTACAAAATTATGGGACATATACACAATGGAATTTTATCAACCATAAAGGAGAACAAAATTATGTCATTTGCAGGGAGATGTTTGGGACTGGAGAATATTATGCTAAGTGAGATTAGTCAGTCACAAAAATGAAAAGTCAGATGTTCTCCCTCTTACGCGGAACCTAGGGAGAAATTGTGACACAGGAGGGACTGCAGACAAAGGAGGAGTAACTTTAGTGGAGTGAAGGAGGGGACCTAATTTAGGTAGATGAGAGGAGGGAGGAAGACTCGAAGAGGGAAACACCTCAATGGGCATGATGTACACACGCAAACTTATCAAAGACAATCACTGTGTTGAGCATGGGAAGGTAGGGATGGAGAAGGAGTGGGGTAGGAACTGGGGTAGGGCTCAATGACTGCTGTGTGCATATATTCCTCTATCACCCAGAACTGCATCAAGATGTATGATTCAATGCACCAATAAAAAAGAAAAAAAAACAAATTTCAAATTCTTAAAATAAAATAAAAAGGTTTTTGCACTCATACTACATGTTCATTGTAAGTTGTTGCTTCTGGTCATTATAGATACTTAGGGATCCAGTTCAATGAGAAGCCATCATTTTTAAAAATAGCTTTATTAAGGTATAATTGATATACCAAATCTGCACATAGTTAATATATACAATTTTATGCATTTAGATATATGCACACACCTGTGAAACCATCATCACAATCAGGGTAATACAAATATCCATGACTTTCAAGTTTCCTCACTCTTTTGAGTTGTTGGTTTTGGGGGGCTTTTTTTTTTTTTTTGGTAATAAGACCATGAAACAACACATATAACTTGTTAACAAATGTCCAAAGTACGTAACACAGTAATGTTAACTATAGACACTCTATTGTATAGAAGATTTCCAGAAATTACTTGTCTCAATCAACATACTATCATCCTCCTCAGCCTCCCAAGTACTAGGATTATAGGCATGTGTCACCACGCCTTGCTAAATTGGTTTTATTTTTAAAGGGACAAGTCCCTTGTTGATATTTTATTTTCATATATATATGTATATGTGTGTATATATATATACACATGTACATATATATCCATAACTACATGTGTAAATTATTTAAGGTGAGATATCATTTTGAAATAATTTTTATTTGCCAATAAAAGATAGGAAGAGCAGACCTAACTCTAGGGTTAGAGTTTCTTAGGCCTGCTATTTTCTTCATCTAATATTGGAGAAAATGTGGGAAAGGAATTGGATTATTTAGTGTTACACATCCAGAGCTAGCCTGCCTGTATCTTGCACATAATATTATTTAAAATGGTTATTTTTATTGCTTTGCTTGGACCAAGAGGGCAGGGCAACTGAAGAACGTGAATATTACTACTGTCAATCATCCTGGGTAAGGAACTGAAAAAGAACTTAAACTGGGCATATACCTCCTCCCTTTGTTGGACTCAGAGAAAATTAGGCTTGGAGACCTAGGAGGGAAGATGGTCAAAAGGAATCCTAGCTGGATGTGGTGGCACACGCTTATAATCCTGATACTTGAGAGGCTGAAACAGAAAGATCAGAGTTTGCAGCCAGCCTCAGCACCTCAGCAACTTACTTAGGTCCTCCTCAACTTAGTGACACCCTGTCTCAAAATAAAATTTTTAAAAAAAGGGACTACTATTTGAGAGGGAACATGACAGCTGACAAGGAGCTAAAAAGAGATGGCCAATGCCCAGCTCTTTTGTGTTTTATTTTTCTGTATGTAAATAAATAAATACACATATAAATTTATATGTAGGTATACTTAATGTACAAATATGTATATTTATATAATATATTATATATATATATATATTCCCTCCATTACCTGTAAGTTTCAAGTAACAGTTAAAGCTATAGTCTTGTATTAATTGTAAATTAGGATAGGATCAACACTTGAGTGAGTGACATCTTAGTGAAAGAATGATTATCCATAAAGAAGTCAGAAGAAGGGGTAGGAGTGTAGCCAGGGGCAGAGTGCTTGCCTAGCATGTGTATGGCCTTGGGTTTTATCTTTTTATCACAAAAAGAAATAGAGATGAGAGAGAAGAGAGAGATACAGAAAGAAAGAAACATGAAGCAGCCATCTGAAGCAATAGGTGATGAGCCACTATTAAGACAGATTTCTAGCTTGGTGTGTTGGTGCATGCCTGTAATCCTAGTACTTGGGAGGCAGAGACAGGAGGATCTCAGGTTAGAAGCCAGCCTCAGCAATGTAGCAAGATTCTTAGCAACAAAGTGAGATCCTGTTTCAAAAACAACAACAAAAATTAAATTTCAAAAGGCTGGGAGTGTAGCTTGGAGGTAGAATGCTCCTGGGTTTGATTCCTAGTACTACGTGGGCACACACACACACACACACACACACACACACACACACACACACACAAAAGAGCTCTTAGGGAAAAAAAATACAGATTTCTGATAGAGAGAAAAATAGTGGTTACTAGAGGCTAGAGGGTAGAGGGGGTAGGGAGATTAGGAAGGATTGGTTAATGGATGAAAAGTCACAGCCAGAGAGGAGAAATATTAAACATAGTGTGATTATAGTTAACAGTATTGGATCATTGCATTTTATTATTTTAATTCAAAAAGTCCCGAAGATTTTGAATTTCCTCATCACAAAGAATGATAAATGTTATGGATAACCTAAGTATCCTGAGTTGATCAATTCTGAATGTATAAATCCAAAATGTCACACTATACTCCATAAAGATGTACAATTGTTATCTGTCAATAAAAATTTAAACTATAAAAATGTTAGAAAATCTAAGGAAGAGAGACCACTTTCTAAAATGTGTAGGCAGAAGCTATTAAAAGATAAGGAACTCCTGCATAAACTGATGCTTAATAAAAGAAACTGAAAAACTCCTGAAAATGGGGGTGTTTGGAGACATGTGACTACCATGTTATTTAATAAATGATATGTACTTCTGTTAAAAACTTGAGGTGGGGAAATGATTCAAACAAAAATGTCTTCTTCCTTTAATCCAGATTACATTCACCTCAATATATCCAAGAATAAGATACCTTACCATTAACACCTCCTGCAATGACTTATATTAATCAACAAGTGTCTTCAATAATTTTCTCTATCTAAAAAGTATGTGCAGAGATGGAACTTCAAGAATGGTGGTGTGAATATGGTTTCCCTTTTCTTTACACCCTTGTCATCCTTTTGTCTTTTTTTTTTTTTTTTTTTTTTTTTTTTTGCGGTACTGGGGATTGAACTCAGGGGCGTTCTACCTCCGAGCTATACCCCCAGCCCTATTTTTTATTCTTTATTTTGAAACCGAGTCTCACTAAGTTGCGGAGTGCCTCACTAGGTAGCTGAGGCTGGCCGCAAACCCGGATCCTCCGGTCTCAGCCTCCCGAATGCTGGGATTACAAGCGTGCGCCACCGCGCCCGGCTTCCTTTTGTCTTTTTGATAATAGACATTCTTATTGGGATAAGGTGATATCTCATTGTGGCCTAAATTTATATTTTATATTTATATTTATATTTTCCTGATTATCAGTGATACTGAGGATTTTTCATGTATCTATTACCTATTCTCATCACAATAAATTGACGAATTAACAGATATGTTAATTTGCTTGATTGAATCTTTTTTTTTTTTTGCGGTACTAGGGATTGAACTCAGGGGCGTTCTACCTCCGAGCTACACCCCCAGCCCTATTTTTTATTCTTTATTTTGAAACCAAGTCTCACTAAGTTGCGGAGTGCCTCACTAGGTAGCTGAGGCTGGCCGCGAACCCGGATCCTCCGGTCTCAGCCTCCCAAATGCTGGGATTACAAGCGTGCGCCACCACGCCCAGCTGATTGAATCTTTTTACAATGCATACATAGATCAAAACATCATACTCCTGTGTATCCTTTCAAAGGGACTGAAATCAGAATATTATAGTGATACGTGCATATCCATGTTTATAGCAGCACAATTCACAATTCCACAATTATGGGAACAAAGCATGCAATGCCAAGTAGTGGAGAGAACCTATCAAATCTGAAAAGAAGACAATACCAGTGAAGTAAAAGAAATACACTAACATTAAAGAGTCTACAATACCCTTTGCTGAGGTATTTGAGATGGAGTGATTTTTTTTTTTTTTTTTTTTTTTTTTTTTTTTTTGCGGTACTGGGGATTGAACTCAGGAGCATTCTACTTCTGAGCTACATCCCCAGCCCTATTTTTTATTCTTTATTTTGAAACAGGGTCTCACTAAGTTGCAGAATGCCTCACTAGGGAGCTGAGACTGACCTCAAACCCGGATCCTCCAGTCTCAGCCTCCCAAATGCTGGGATTATAAGTGTGTGCCACCACGCCTGGCTATGGAGTGATTTTTTGCTGGGCCTCCCTGCTTTGGATTCTGCCAGGTATTAGGAGGCATAGTAAATTTCCAAGCCTCAACTTCATAATCTCTAAGTGTGTCTATTCATGGCAGTAGTGGCCACACCAGCCATCTCAGAGCCTGGTTGGGGAGCTGTATATTTAGTCCTCCCCATATAGTTCAGTCTGTTGCTTCAAAAGCTACTCCGAAATCAGGATTTTAGACCTATCCACACAGACCTCATCCTGCCCATCTCTGACATGCATCTGGATGATTCTGGCATTTCTGTGGGATTTTCCAGAACATAGGAGGTCTCTGGATGGTCTGAGGGGATGGCCCCAGATTGTCTGTGCTCCATCTACTAGACATGTCCCTGACTTGGATAGCAGCTTTGTGTGCCCTGTAGGAAATGCAGATCCCATGTCCATCATAGACCTTGCCTCATTCTTCTCTGGTGTAGCTGAGGTGGCTTTGAAAGGTCCACAGTGAATCCTGGTGCTTTATAGGTCCCTTGTCAGGCGTATTGAACTGTGCAGGACTGCAGTGGGTGAGTGTGCATCCACATAGTTCTCAGCAAGTACTGATGGCCACATGGGCCCAATGTGGGTGCCCTGCCTGCTCCACTCAGCTCTTTCTGCTCTGTTTCTGTTGCTGGCAGGAGCAGGGCTCAGCAACTTTTGGCCCACAGTGATTCTACTGCAGAAGTTACTTAGCTGGTTCAAAGGCATTCAGCAGGAAAATATTTACTTCTATCGCAAGGTGGAATGAAGCCATAGAAATGGAATCGTTTCCAGAGCTACAAGCTTATGTGTGATCTTTATAAAATGGCTACCTTCTACTGATCTCCACTTACAAGTTGAGAAAAATGGAGCCCTTCTCACATATCAGCTTTCTTTGGACACCCTGACACAAGTTAGTTCAGCCTGACTTTCTTTTCTACTGCTGTTGCTGAGGCAAATTTGTCAGCTTAGTCTCTCTTTCTTTCTATATTTATCACAGCTGGCCCCAGGGATGCCCTGATGCTGTAGATGCAGTTCAGAGCTGCAGAGTTCTTTCTTGCTGGCTTTCTGTTCCTGTAACCAGAATTTCGGAGTCTTTTCAAGTCTCTGGCAGTCTAATATTGTGCCTCAGGGTATTCCCTCTGTCACCCACCTTGCTGAGCCGCTGATTTCTCACTCACTGCTTTTTATTCTGAGTTGCAGAGAAGCTGGGATCTGCAGACTGCGTCTCCTCTATCATTCTATGTTAAGCCTCCTTAAAAATTATTTTTAAAAATTTGCCCTAAAATTTTTAGTTTCATATGGTGGTAAAATATGCAAAACAAAATTTACCATTTTAGCCATTTTTAGGTGTATGGTTCAGTGGCATTAAGTATATTAACAATGTTGTATGAACCAGGTGTGGTGGTGCATACTTGTAGTCTCAGTACTTGAGAGGCTGAGATATGAGGATCACAGGTTCAAAACCAGCCTCAGCAACTTAGCGAGGCCCACTGCAACTTAGTGAGACCCTGTACAGTGCTTTTTTCAGGGTTCTCCAGAAAATCAGAATTCATAGGATGTGTGTGTGGGGCGGATTCAGGAGGATGTGAGAGAGAGAGAAAGGAGAGAGGGATTATAAGTAATTGGCTCCTGTATTTATAGAGATTGATGAGTATAAGCTGTGCAGTATGGATCAACAAGCTGGAGACCCGGGAGTTCTCAAGATGTAGTTTCAGTCTGAAGACCAACAGATGGAGAGTCAAGATACCCAATTGGGCAGATGAAGTCTGAAGGCAGTCTACTAGAGAATTCCATCTTTCTTGGTGAGGTTGATCTTTTTATTCTAATTATGCCTTCAACTGATTGGGTGAGGCCCATCCACATTATGACAGGCAATCTGCTTACTCAAGGTTTACCAAAACACAATATAAGTTGACACATAAAATTAGCCATCACATACCTCTTTGGTAAAATTTATTCCTAAAAAATATTATTTTTGATGCTATTGTAAATGGATTTATTTTCTAGTTTCCTTTTCAGATTATTCATTTTTAGCATATAATCACATAACTAATTATTTTTCTTTTTTGTGGAACACTTTAAATTTGTTCTCTTAGTAATTTTCAGAAATACAATACAGTATCATTAATTACAGTCAACATGTTACACAACAGATCTCTTGAACTTATTCCTCTCATATCAGTGAAATTTGATATACTTTGATATCTCCTTTTTGTGTGCTGATTTTATATTGTGCAGCTTTTCCAAATATCTTACTAGTTTTAACTCTGTGTGTGTGTGTGTGTGTGTGTGTGTGTGCGTGTGTGTGCATGGTATTCAGAGTTTACTACATTTATGATCATATTATCTGTAAACAGAGATCATTACACCTGTATCCTCCTAATTTGGATGCCTTTTATTTCTTTATCTTGCTTAAAGCTCTGGATATAACATCCAATACTATGTTGTCCATAAGTGGAGAAAATATGCAATCTTGTCTTCTTCATGATATTAGAGGGAAAGTTTCTGGTCTGAACGTTGAACATGTCAGCTGTCAGTTTTTCAAATATGGTCTTTACTATAGTAAAAAATATTTCATCCACTCCTGGTATGTTGAATGTTTTTATTATGAAAGGGTGCTGAATATTGTCAAATATTTTTCTGTATCAGTTGAGATGGTTATATGTGATATTTTTCCTTTCTTACTGTTAAAGTGATGTATTATATGGATGTTCATGTAATGAACAATTCTTGCATTCCAGGAATAAATTTGACTTGGACATTGAATATGATCTTCTTTTGTACTGATTATTGAATCCAGGGGCATTCTGATAGTGAGCTACACTTGCAATCCCTTTTAGCTTTTATTTTGAATCAGAGTCTCACTAAGTTGCTGAGGGCCTTGCTAAGCTGCTGAGGCTGGCCTTAAACATGTGATCCTCCTGTCTTAGCCTCCCAAATACTAGCATTACACGCATGTGCCACCAAACCCAGTTGAGTATAATCTTTTCATATGTTACTGGATTCAGTTTGCTAGAATTTTTTGAGGATTTTTGCATTAGTATCAATGAAGAACATCATTCTGTAGTTTTATTTTCTTGTAGTGTCTTTGTCTTTGGTATCAGGTTAATGCTGGACTCATAAAATGAGTTGGGATGTTATCCTACCTCTTTAATTTATTGGAAGTACTTGAGAGGGATTGGTATCAATTTTTTTTAAAATTTTTGTTAGAATTTACCAAGGAAGCCATCTGATTCACTAACTTCTTAGTTGGGAAACTGGTGATCACTCATTCTAATCTCTTTACTATGTCTAGTCAAATTTCTATATTTATGATTCAAGTTTTGTAGTTTGTATATTTCTATGAATGTGTCCATTTTACATAGTTTATCCAATTTATTGGTTTACAATTGTATGGAGCACTCCAGTATTATCATTATCTGATTTTAATAACTTGAGCCTGCACTTTTTTCTTAGTCATTCTGAAAGGCCTGATTTTCCTCCTCAGGCCACGGAAACGGCGCAACCCCAATCAGCCATGAAGCCAGCTTCTTGATGCAAAGGCAGGAGGTACTTTTATTCCAGTACTGGGACCCAAGATCCTCTCTCATGCAGGAGCAGAGGAAAATGGGCCCCGGACAAGGGGAGGGGAGGGGTTTTATAGGCAGAAACTGCAGACAGTGTTTTTTACAGTAAAGTAACTAATGTCAGAAACTGCAGACAGTGTTTTCCACAGTAAAGTAACTAATTTCAGAAACTCCAGACAGTTCTTTCCACAATAAAGTAACTAATTTCGGGAACAGAACAGGATTCAGTCACAGGGATCAAGGTTAACTTGACACAAATCTGTTTGTTAAGCATATCTTACAAGAACAGCAGGTTTAGAAGCTTAGGGGGAGGGAGTAGACTTCCTGGAGCATATGCCTGGTCCATTTTAAAGATTTTTTTTTTCTACTACAATTCTAGTCAAATGTTTGTCAATTTTGTGGATGTTTGTGAAGAATCATCTTTTAGTTTTTTGGGTTTATGTATTGAAATTTATTTATTATCTAATTCTTGTTTCCTTCCTTCTAATATCTTTTGGTTTAGTTTATACTTATTTTCTATTTCCTGACTGTTTAAAATTAGGTTGTTGATTTAAGATCTTTCTTCTTTTTTAATGTGTTTGCAGCTATAAAATTTCCCTCTTAGCCCTGCTTTCCTGTCTCCCATAAGTTTTGATATATTGTGTTTTCTCTTTAATTTGTTCCAGGGTGTTTTCTAATTTCCTTTGTGATGTTTCCTTTGACTTATTGGTTGTCTAATAGTATGTAATTTAATTTACACATATTTGTGTTTTTTTCCAGTTTCTATCATTGATTTCTAGTGTCATTCCATTCTTATCAGAAAAGAGACTTTGTATGATTTCAACGCGTTCTAATTTATTGAGACTTCTTTGTTCTGTCCTAAGCTAAGTTCTATCATGGAGATCATACTGTGTACTTTTGAATATAAAGGAGACTTAGAGATAATGAAGGAGAAATTCCAGTGGAGCAAAAGAGGTGGTTTGGGGGAGGGCAGGGGGAGAGGGAGAACTAATGGAGGAAACACTTCCATTGACACAAATGTACATATGTGAGAATACCAATGCCAATTTCAATATCATGTATGGGGAAGGAGAGGAGTGGGGAGGGAGCTGGGGGAAAGCCCACCAAGTGTTCTGTGCATGAGCTCACTAACACTCTGAATTGCATCGTGATATATATATATATATGGAAACAATGGTATTTGTGATACTTTTTAGAGGAATGTTTTGTAGCTATCTTTAGATATAATTGGTTTATATTGTTATTTAAATCCTCTGGTTAATTATTGGTCTTCTCTTTGGTTGATCAATCAATTATTGAAAGTGGGGTATTAAAATCTCCAACTATTATTGCAGAGCTGTCTATTTCTCCCTTCAACTATGTGTATCTTTGTCTCATGCATTTAGGAGTTTTGGTGATTGGTGCAAGTGTTTGTAATTTTTTATCTTCTTAATGAATTGACATTTTTTTTCAATACATTATGTCATAGACTCAGTCTATTTTGTCTAATATTGGTGTAACCAACCTGGCTTCCTTTTTCTTGTTATTCGTTTGGAATATCTTTCATTATCATTTCACATTTAATCAATTTATGTTTTTTGTTCTAAACTGAATCTCATGGTTATACTCTACTTATCAATAATCATGGGATTGTCTCTCAAATCATAAATCTAAACATTTTATTCTACCTCAAATTTCCTTTTTTAAATTGCTCAAGTATCCCCATATCATTAATTATTCTAACTAATTGAAGCTTCTAGTCTATAAACTTTACCATTTTCACTCTCCATCACTTTCTATATCTATTCATTCCTATTCTCTCAGCTTAGAGTCATTTGCATCTCTGTAATCTCTCTCTTGTAATTATGCTTAACCTTCATGTAGCCTTGGGATAAAATAGAAAAAAGTCTCATTTGGTCTATCCAAAAATCTTATACCAAGTTCTTTCATAATATCAGTATCAAAGCAATTGGTTTTATATAAAACTAATAACATTGACAATCTTCTTAAGTAGACCATTTATCTTTTGTTGCCTTAAAACTTGGAAAATAAAAACCACATATGAAGTCATCTAAGATACAGGATAGAAATAATACATCTTAAAAGTAAGGAAGGAAGTCTTAAATGATTTTGGGGGGTAGAAGAGAAGTACAGGAAGGCAGGCAAGTCAAGGCAGCATAGAAAATTATTTAAAAGAATTTGTCCCCAAATAAAGTCTGATGATATAAGGCAAGAGCAGATGAATTTCTTTTTTAAACCTTGCTCAATTTTACCAATGCATTTCTGTAATCTGAAAAAAGTGAAGAAATTTGGCCTCTGCTTTCTTTCCCTTGATTCCTTCAGTTATTATTGCCTCATTATACAGTCATTTGTACAATGTTTTGGCAGCCATTTACTGTTTGCATAAATTAAAGTCATGGAATCTCGTTTTGCCTACAGGTCTTTATGAAAATACCAGCAACATTTTTATTTGAATGTCAAAGTTTGTCAACCATTAAACTGATTGATTTTTCATTATACAATTCAATAGAGAAGCAATCTTCAGTTTGTATGCAACATTACTCTGAGAAAAAGACTCATCATTGAAAAATCCTTCCTGCTTATACTTTAAAAATGATATTCCTTTCACAAGAGAGTCTCACGTTTTAAAGCTATCTTTATACATGAATTGCTCCATTCATATGCCTGGTACAGGTATAGCATGGCTATACACCTCACTGCAAAGAAAGAGCTTTTCTATTTTGTAGTAGCAACACTATCTTTATTTTATTTTATTTTACTCTACCTCTGAAAGAACCTATTGTTCATTCAATGTAGATTATGACTCTCAAAAATGATTGAATTGACTGTCTTGGAAAAGAAGAGCCTTCACACAGGACTAACAGGTCTTGGCAGCTGTGTTGTGTTTCCCACACAAATCCTTTAAAATGATCCTGAACTTCTTTTGTAGGCACACCTGTCATGGAAATAGTCTAGGCTAAATTGTAGTTCGTTTACCCTTTGGCTATGCCTCTAAAAATGTCAGCAAGGATGCCAATCCGTGCCAACTACTGCTGGAACAGCTGTTGGATGGGTAGGAATGAGAGAGCAACCTTTATATTGGCTTATTTATTTGGAGAAAACAAAGAAAGATGTAAATTTCCACAGTCACGTCCTTGCTTCATTAAGGCAGATGTGTTTCTGTTGTTTGTATGTCATATAATCCCAAAGCAGTACTAGGAATGAAAATTGTCCTTTGTTTAAAAACCTCATCACAAATGTCAAAGAGAAAATTGTCCAGCAGTATGGAACTTTGAGGTAGGAAAGCTCCTTTTCCTAAATATTCAAAATGTATAACTTCTAAGAAGATAAGTGGTTAGTGAATAAAGAAAAAACTGCCTTTATTGAAAGGGGAACACTAAAAGAAAAGGTAAAAAAGTTTGGTTCATAGACTTAATATTATAAAATGAGAAATTATGAAGGAAAGAAAGTCAGAAATTGATGCTCATCCCCTACTAGGTTAATATCCTTGAATATTTAAATAGGTGGTGAAGACACCTCAAAAATGTTGAATTACTTGTAGATCTTGAGAAATCTATCAACCTAATTATCACAGTACGCTCTCAGATATAGTGGGTAAAAGTTAAATGACAAACTCTAGACTAAGATCATGACACGTGCATTGAAATGAACTGTCTGAAATGGCAGTCTTAAAAAGTGGATTTGGGGCTGCAGATGTTCTTACATGCTTTCAAAATACACTGGACCTGCTTACATATTATAAACATAGAAAGTTTGGCTCATTAAGACAAGATTGACAATTACATATCTAAGAGTATGCAAAGAAGGATTGCAATAAAAATTATTATCATTTCAGCGATCTGTCATGCAGCATAAGCCTGATGCCAAGTCATAAAAATCTTTATGGTATTTTTTGTGTTAAAGTCATCTCCCTGCTTCTCAGTTTGCCATATTACAGACTGCTCTCAAGATCTGTGATTAAATGCTAATACACATTATTATTTAGGGTTTTTTTTTTTAGGTAAGATGTCATTATATAGTTTAGGCTGGCCTCAAACTCACAATCCTCCTGCCATAACCTCCTAAGTATCTAGGATTATAGAACTGTATCACCACACCCAGGTAAATATTATTTACAAATGTAAAATACCAATTTAAGACATGTGCAGTGGTGGGTGCCTGTAATCCCAGTATTTGAGAGTCTGAGACAGGAGGATCACAGGTTTGAGGCCAGCTTTAGTAATTTAGTGAGACCCTGTTTCAAAATTTTTAAAAAAATGAAAGGGGGATAGTTTGTAGCTTGGAAGTAGAATGCCCCTGGTTTCAGTATCGAGTACCACAAAAATTACCAATTTAAAATGTATTTTAAGATAAAGAAGAACATATCTCTACAACATAGTTAATTTCAATTCAGTGAAAAAACCGGTGGTGTTCCTGTGAGTCCCTGCTCTACTAAGAAAAATAATATCAAGGCAACAAAATAAATTATGTCTACACCAGACACTCTTTATTCACTGTGTTACCTGCCTAGCCTCTGTAGATTTCATGGCCTTTGTTTAAGAGTTCTGTTTGGTGACAGCTATATTCTGTTTCACTACCATAAAGGTTATAGTTGGCTTTGAATTAAATATATTTTAATGTTTGACCAACTCATCTTTTGCCAGTATAATAAGTGGGAGAACATTTCTACTCTTTTGGGGGTAACAATGATGTGGTAGATATATATTATAAACCCTAAGAATTTCCATATTATTATAGAATGATAAAAAATTGACTGTCTTTTATGTGCCAGAAATTGAGTTGAATTAATTCACATTACAACAACTCTATAAAATAGATACTTAAAGTCTCATTTTGTAATTGAGAAAACCAAGGCACAAGCCAATTATATAACTTGCTAGTAAGTGGTGGATCTAGGGTTCTAAACTAGATCTGTCTTATTTCATGGTCCCCTGTGCTTAATATAGTGCATCGTATGATACTATACATAAAGTAAAATCAATTTCACTTATATTTTATTCCATTCTTAGGCAGCATGAGACCATTAAAATTGGAAGGAACAGCTACTTGAAATAATAAGTGTGGCCAGGCGTGGTGGCGCAAGCTGGTTATCCAAGTTCTTAGGAGGCTGAAACAGGAGGATCGCAGGTTTGTGGCCAGCCTCAGCTACTTATGAGGCCTTCTGCAACGTAGTGAGAAATGTTTCAAAAATAAAGAATAGAAAAATAGGGCTGGGTGTGTAGCTCAGAGGAAGAATGCCTCTGGGTTCAATCCCCAGGACTGCAAATAATAATAATAATAATAATAATAATAATAATAATAATAATAAACATAAATAAGTAGAAATAACAAATGTTGTGTGAATGTGCACTTCTATCACCCTGAATAGCATCAAGATGTATGATTACAGTGCACCAAAAAAAAAAAAAAGAAATATAGAAATATGCTGGGCATGGTAGCACATACTTGTAATTACCAATTTGGAGACTGAGATGGAAGATTGCAGGTTCAAGACCAGCTTCAGCAACCTGATAAGACTCTATTTCAAAAAAAATAAAAATTAAAAAGTGTTGGAGGTAGCCGGGCGTGGTGGCGCACGCTTGTAATCCCAGCATTCGGGAGGCTGAGACCGGAGGATCCGGGTTCACGGCCAGCCTCAGCTACCTAGTGAGGCACTCCACAACTTAGTGAGACCCGGTTTCAAAATAAAGAATAAAAAATAGGTCTGGGGGTATAGCTCGGAGGTAGAATGCCCCTGAGTTCAATCCCCAGGACCA
>PVLC010009378.1:0-35887 GCA_004027655.1 Graphiurus murinus
CTGATTTTTCTATGTCTGTGAGGAGCGTCCTTGGCAATTTCATGGGTATTGCATTGAATTTATAGATCAGTTTTGGGAGGATGGCCATTTTGATGATATTTATTCTGCCTATCCAAGAGCATGGGAGGTCCTTCCATCTCCTAAGGTCTTCATCAATTTCTTTCTTCAGCTTTCTATAATTTTCCTTATAGAGGTCTTTTAAAACAGAGTTTCACTAGGTTGTTGAGAGCTCACCAAGAGCCTGGTATTCTCCCATCTCAGCCTCCCAAGTACTGGGATTACAGGCATGTACCACCATGCTTGGCTGGTAAAAAGGAATTCTAAAAGGGAATTCAGGAGAGATAAGCCTCTATCAGATGATAGGATTTGAGCAAAGACTTGAAGGTAGCACAGATGGCAGCTCAGTGGACCCCAGTGAAGAGCATTCCTGGTAGAGAATGACTTAACAAAGCTCCTGAGATGGGTAAAGGACTGATGCTCGGTTCATTCAGAGAATTACAAGGAGGTCACTGTCAGTGGAAGGGAGTGAGCTGGTGTCTTGGTCTGTTTTCTCTTGCTATAACTGAATACCACAGAAGGGATAATTTATAAAGAAAAGAGGTTTGGTTTAGGTTCTGGTGGGCTGGGGAGTCTAAGCACATGGTGCTCAAATCTGCTTGGCGTCTGTTGAAGACCTTCTTGCTATATCTTAATGTGGTAGATGGTGTCACACATGATAGAACAAATGCACTGGCTGGTGTCCCCTTTCATCTCCTTATAAAGCCACTGTCACCATCATGAAGGCCCCCATCATCATGACCTCATCTAATCCCAGTTACTTCTCAAAGGCCCCATCTCAAATGCCTTTCATATATGAATCTGGGGAGTTAGTTACTAACACAGGAACTTTGGGGAGGCATGTTGAAGCCATAGCAACTGGAGAGAAGCAAAGGGGAGAATGCAGAGAGGGATGGAAGTGGCTTCAAGGGAATGGGTCATCATAGGACATTGCAGTTCATAGAATCAGGACTTTGCCCTTCACTGTGTATACAATTGAGAGTTTTTGCAGTAGTTTGAGCACTAGAGTAGTAGATGTTGTGTAGAGAGTTTGGTCTTGGACAAAGGTAGAGACAGGGAGATTTATTTGGTGGCTACTTCAAGGATACAGGCTCACACTATGGGGCTTGAACCAAAGAAGGATCCAGGAAAATGGGGAAACATTGGGTTTGTGAAAGTAGCATAGCATCACCAACAATATTTTCTAGTGCTTAGGTAGTAAGAGAGGAATCAAGTCTGATTCCACTTTTTTTTAGTCGTGAGAAAATGGAAGGAAAGATTTACTATAAGTAGGATGGGGGAAGGCTGTGAATAGAGTAGGATTTAGGGGAAGAATAGAAATTCTGTTTTGGGAATACTATCAAAGAGACAGTTGAGTTCAGAGAAGAGGTGTGGGCAGAGATACAAATGAGGGAGTTTTTTGTTTTTTTTTAAACATGGGCAATGTTTAAATCAGAAGGCTAAGAGAGTGAACGAGGAGTAAAAGTAGAGAGAAAAGAAGCAGAATGAAGGACTGAGACATGGAGAATCTCCACTTTAAAAGAAGATACACAGCTGGCTGTGGTGGTACATGCCTGTAAGCCTAGTACTTAGGAGGCTGAGACAGGCAGATCCCAGGTTCAAGGAGAGCAGTTTAGTAAGGCTCTAGCAACCTAGTGAGACCCTCTTTCAAAACAAACAAACAAAAAAATAAATAAATAAAAAGGGCTGGGGATGTAGCTCAGAGATAGAATGCCCCTGGGTTCAATCCTCAATATTACACACATTCAAAAGAAAATGTTAGGAGATAAAAAGAAGAACCAACAATGGGATTGAGAAGGAGCGACCAATAAGCTAGGAAGAAAATTAAGAGGCTGTGCTTTGTAGGAGCCGAGAGAATGAAGTTTATCAAGGTAGAAAGAATGCCCAAAAGTATCCAATATCACTGATAGGTCAAGTGATAGGACAACTGAAGCCTGACGGTTGGATTTAGCAACCAATTGGGAGTTCTCTGATGACTTTGACAAGACCAGTTTCAGTTGAGTGGTAGGGAGACTAAATCTGATTGGAGTCGACCTAATAGAAGACAGGGTGAGAAAAATTGGAAAGAGTCATGTGGACCTCCTGTTTGAAGAGGGTTAATATAAAAAGAAGCAAGAAAAAAAATAGAGTGGGATCAAGAGGAGCTTTTTCTTTTCCTTTTAAAATGGGAAAGAGAAGATTATGCTGACGTAAGAGTACACTGATGGGAATAATTTACTAAAGAGGGACAAAAATAATGGAGCGGGGAGAGAATTGCGGAAGCAGTCATCGGTGGCAGGTTCAGGGTCTTTTCAATAGTTCCAACAAAATCCGGAATCACTTCACTGGCCTGCCTCAGGGTCACCTGTCCCCTCCCTAGACAGTCACTGTGACCAGGGTAGGCAACACCAATGAGATTTAGATGTGGACATGAGAAACGACCCCATCCAGCAGCCATTTGGGTAGCATCAGTAGAGTCTCATTTTCTTCCTGCAGAAGGAATGACACTGGTAAAAGACAAAGCGCAACCTGTTTAAAAGGCTCTAAATGATGTTCCGGGGTGACACATGCCATTTAATGGAACCAGACAAATATTGGCACCATGTTCTTTCCGTTCGCTTACATTATTGTAATTGAAGTCAAGATCAAAATGATGTAGGCAAACTTAGACTCTTGGGGACATGTAGATGAAATTATATTTGAAAAAAAGTAATTATCTTAGAGGGAAACCTTCCTATGACAATTTTAATTAAGCCAATTATTTTCTAGAAATTCAGATATCCTGATGGTGGCTAGGAGTGTCATTTAACTGTGATCACTTGTGTTTTGTGTCCTTGGCCATCTCTGTCCTTCTATACTTTAATCTCTTGGGGAAGAAGTGTGACTTAGTTTCTACCTGTATAAAATTGTCATGTTGCTTTCACTGATAACACCAGAAATGGCCATGATGCATTTTTTACATTCCTAGGGGGTAAAGGTGATTCTTATCTGTGTTCTGAGGTTCCAACCAAGGGTATTTTTCCTTTTTGTGTGTGTGCTTTCTGAAACTGTAAAACATGTATCCCTGACTAGCAGCAAATGTTGGTGATACCTAGCCGGTATGATAGATGAGGCTTAAACATAACTCAGCCAGCCAGCTAATTTATAATTAAATAACACTGAATATATTATTTGAATATATTCTTGGGATGAAACATACCACTATCAGGCAATGAGAGTTGTAATTACTCTGGGGGGTAAAGATGAAAAAAGGGGGTAATTTTTAATGTGACATTCTCACGCAGCTTAAAATAGCTTTAGAAATTAGTAATTTCTCACCGACCCTAAAATAATTTGCTCGATATTGGGGAAATGTACTTATCTTCTATAAATATTTTTAAGCTTTATTTGAAAGAATATGAGAGCATATTTCATCTCACTAGATAATTTTAACAGTTAAGTTTAATGTGATGCATACAATTCTGGTAGAGTACCTAGCACAGAAAAGGGCCTTGGATGATTTTTAGTTTGCTTTTCTTTTCCTTATAATTCATAGCAACATATATTATGGAATCAAGTTCCTTAGGAATCTGATGTGTCAAAGTGATAGACAATAGATCAAAATGATGCTGTGGTCATTGAATCACTAAATTTTTTCAAAGCTTAACTTTATTATGGTCACAACCCTTTGTCTGAAGTCAATAGCAATAATAAT
Source organism: Graphiurus murinus (assembly GCA_004027655.1). Taxonomy (NCBI): domain Eukaryota; kingdom Metazoa; phylum Chordata; class Mammalia; order Rodentia; family Gliridae; genus Graphiurus; species Graphiurus murinus. The sequence goes on from PVLC010009378.1 coordinate 3,731, forward strand.
TGTTGCACATCTCAAAAAGTCACAGCTACTGTATACTCTTGTGCTTGCTGAAAATGAGAGAAATCAATAGGCACTTAATATGCTTTTTATATTTGACTCTCAGGGCCACTCTACAACATTTAAGAGTCTTACGAGCAGGCAGGATTTTTACTTTTCAACGTGACTTTTCAGGATACTTCCATCTGAATTAGATGGATGATGGAGGATGGGAGTGGGGAAAGGAAGCCTGCGATATATGGAATAAAAGGAACCAGAGGGACTGCACTCTTGTTTTTGTTTTGTGGGTAAAGTGTCAATAGCCTTGGGACAGATGGGGTTACGAAAAGATGGTCTTTGGTTTCATAGGTACTGGTTTACTGCGATGTTGAATATATTAGCATATTAAAAGCACATTAAGGACAAATAACACTTGACTAGCAGCTGAAAGGTTTAGTTAATAAACAAAAGAAAGAATTCATGATAATAATTTATTTGGAGTAAGACTTTACAATCTGTTGGAGTTAGCCATCACTTTCCCCATTAAAAAAAAAAGAAGAAGAAAATATGCTGAGAGTACAAGGCAAGCTGAATTGGCCCTGGCCAGAAGGTTGGTGTAATCAAGCTGAGCTGCTCTTGCACCTGCATCTCATGCTACAATTATCCCTAGCTGTCACAATAGCTTGGCGTATTGAAGTCTGCCAAGATTTGTCAGTGATCCGTCTATCTGTCTATCTAGCTAGCTATCTTACATTTTCCATATTGCTATTCAACATTTGTCTTCAAGTGAGACCAGGCATACTCTCACATTCTATCACACACTGACACCATACACATATGCAGAGCTTTAAAACCCACTGGCAATCTTTGGATTCCCCGTAGCTGACTTATCCTGCTGAAATTACTTGGGAAAAACCTAGGAGCAACTGAATTTCCATTACTTTATCAGTGTACCTTGTTAATGATACAGCTCAATTTGCATACCAGTAGTACCTTTTCACCACGGGTAAGAAATTGAAATGTTCAAGGTCAATTAACTGCGAATGTTTCAAGTCGGCTAGTGCAGTTTTAACTGGGAGCTGTGCAGGAAGAGGGAGCGGTCAGTGAGGGGTTCCACTTTCTCCTGATGAGAACTGATGATCCAATTTTAGCCCACCAGGATCATGCTGATTTCTTTTTTCCTTGCTGTGCTTCTCTCATGTTTGCTTTTTAAATACTGGTCTTTAAAAGGTGTGTGGAAACACCAGAGGAATACTGTGAAATTCCAGAATGCAAAAAAAAAAAAAAAAAAAAAAAAAATCTTCATTACTGATTTTAGATCATTCAAATTAACTAGAAAGAGCAAGAAACAAAATAATCAGCATTTTATCAGAGGTAGAGATGATATAGAGAAAATTCCAAATGTAGAACTTCTAAGTCAATATAGTAGCTTAGTAGCTGCCTGGGCTATGTCTCTTTCCTAACCTCCTGTTGTAAAAAAATGATATAAATTCAGAGAGATACGCAGTTGTAGCAATGAGAGGGCTGAGGATGCCTGGTTAACATCAGGTTCCACAAGACTTTCAACTTCCAGGGTTTTGATAGCTCTGAGATTGGATAGGCCAGTGGGAGGAAATACCTGCTCACCACCCCACCATGGTCCATTGTTAACCAGAAAGCGGAGAAGATGACCCCACTTCCCGGTAGCTAAATCCTAAGGGTTTCTGATTCTCCTTAGCACTGGGGACTACCAGTTCCCACTTACACATCCTGACAATATCAGAGATGCTGTCCTGTCCTTGTGAAGAGCACTGTGCCCCTTGCCTACTTTGTAGGCAAGGACAAGATGTTCAGGCTCCCTGTGTCTGACTCATCTTCTGCAAAATAGGTCACTTTGAGAATTAAATAACAGTGCTTCATGGAGTGCCTGACATAAAGTACTCACTTACGCAATAAATACTCGGTCATACCAGACTAAACGAGTGGAGGGGGAGGTAGGGGTGGTGATTGACTGCATCCTGAGAAGTCAAGTGTGGAGGAAGCACAGGCTCAGATTCAACAATGCTATGGGAACAGGTGCCCCTGGGGTTTGTCTCAGTCCACATCCTCACTGCTATAATCCAAGACAACAGACCACACAGCTTTGTGGAAGGATAGTTTATTTGCGCACAGCTTTTTTGGAGATCTTGGAGCTTCAGTCTATATCAGGTCAGGTATATATGCAGAGCTCAGGGCATGGCAGCAGGAAGCCGAGAGAGGGAGCGCGCAGCAGCTCTGCTTTCCCATCACAGAGGCAGGAAGCAAGAGAGCACACGAGCAAGCAAGGGGATTCAAGAAGAAAGTGCCGTCCCTAAGGCCATTTCCCTAAGGACCCACCTTCTCCAGTCACTCCACCTGCCTAGGTTACCGCTCAGGAAACCCACAACAATGGATTTACACACTGATGAGATTACAGCCCTCCTGACTTAATTAACATCCACTCTGCACATTAATACATGAGTCTTTCAGGGGACATTTTATAGCTAACTGTGACAGGGTTCCAGAATTCTCTGAACTGTTTGTGGCAGGAGACTGCTTCAGATCATTCAAGAATAATTTCCCTATCATGAAAGACTATAAGAGAAAGACATTCCCCTTGTGGACAGGAGACAGCAATGATAAACAAATAACAAGACACTCTGATTCAACCAGAGCTCATGTCTACCCAGCACACTCTCTGGCTTCAAATACGAGACTATTCTACACTGACTTAAACCATGTGGCTGATACTGGTGATCAACAGGACTCTACCCCAAGCCACAGGTTCTAAACTAGCAAATACAGAGACAATTAAAAGTAAAAACACACTAACCAAAAAACTGTAAAATGTATGATGTTCTTGATATATAAAGAGGGAAAGCTTTGATATATGGAGTAGAAGACATTTTGAACAATGATTCAGAAAGAAGAAAATTTGAAAAGATATCTGGTTCTAAAAATGGTGTTATAAGAAATGTTGGGAATTATACTTTAATGCGAACAGGGATTAGTGGGATGTCACCAATAGAGGGCATGGTTGTGGGGTGTGTGTGTGTGTGTGTGTGTGAGAGAGAGAGAGAGAGAGAGAATTTTGATCCAATTTTGAGGCCCTTGTAGAGTCTGGTCAGTTCCCCTTCTTGGGGAGCTGATTCCATCTATACCCCAACAACTTTCTTTACTGGTCTCTGGGTTCATTATGCATTAGCCCTGAACATACTGGAGTTAGGTATCAGACAGATAGAGGCAGCCCCTATGTCCCCGAGTCTCCTAGAGAATTTTTTCAAATTAGCCATCCACAGCAAGCCCACAGAACCTAGCTGACCTAACCTGCTTGCCCTACATAAGCTGCCTTTTAGAGTCCAGCCTGCAGTTATCCTGTTTACTGATGTAACTCCATGTGGTCCTGCCTGGAAGCCTTCTCTTGTTTGGAGTTGTAAGAAGCACAGAGTCCTACCTTTCATTCATCAGAAGGTCACTGATGTGTTCCACCATTAAAAGAGTCTTTAAATTTTACAGAACAGTTGTCAACACAGGTGTGTCCCTTCAGGTCTCCCAGAGGCCTGTGCTTCTACCATAATAGCAGATGTCTCTTGGGTATCTCTTTGGACTAGGGCTAGACTCAAGGCTTCATAAAATAGGTCACAGATGTCAAGACTAACGCTCAAATGGAAATTGCATATAAACTGGTGGTAATCTCTATTTAATATTTTACATCTTAATACCAAGGCCTCAAGATGTACAGCAAATGAGTGAGGGAAAGAAAACATACACTGATATTCTCATTTGGGATGTTATGGATAGATGTTACATTTTAATAGATTACTGAATAAGCAGTGTGGACATTGAATTCCAGTCTATGTTAAGTCCCATTTCTTGACTTTTACAATGAATATGGATAACTTACATAATCAGCAATGTATTTTTTTTTTTTTTTTTTTTTTTTTTTTTGCGGTACTGGGGATTGAACTCAGGGGCATTCTACCTCTGAGCTGTACCCCCAGCCCTATTTTTTATTCTTTATTTTGAAACCGAGTCTCACTAAGTTGAGGAGTGTCTCACACTAGGTAGCTGAGGCTGGCCGCGAACCCGGATCCTCCGGTTTCAGCCTCCCGAATGCTGGAATTACAAGCGTGCACCACCACGCCTGGCTAGCAATGTATTTTGAAAAATAAATTATCAACATAATTCCTCAAATTATTATGCTAAACTGGACAAATGAGACACTATAAAAAGATAAGAGTCACACTGATAATCTCTGGTGTGTATTGGAGACAACATATCTGCTCAACCATCTCTCCTTCTGTATATGTCAAATGGCTGTTTGTCACTTCCAAGTGTTCAAGCAAATTGCTCAGTGAAGTTTACCCTGCCTCTCTCTCCCTTCATCCCCCATCCGCCATCCCTCCCCAGGTGGGACAGCGATGTGTTGGTAAACTTGCTGGATGGAGGCGGTTGCTTATTTGTAGAGTTTGCCAATTTCCATGGTTTAAATATTCTCACCCCAGGCAAGTGCAAAGATGGTTATGTTTAATAAGTGGCTTGCAAAATCAGAAATTTAATGATCATCTCATACACTGTTGCAAGCCAGCTCCAGCCCACCTCTGTTTAGGACTCTCCATCTTTTCTTGTATGATTATTCCCTGCACATTTATCATTAATACTTTTCATATTGTGCTTCAAACATGCTTTGTGATGTCTGTGCCTCCATAAGATTTTAAACCCCTGGAGGGCAGCACTAATCCTTGACCATCTTTGTTTTCTGAAGATTAGTAATGTTCTTTACATCCTTCTTGAAGAAGTCTGATCATGGCCAAAGGTAGTTTTCAAGCTCCTTTGTGTCCAACCCTGTGCAAAGCATCAAATCCAAACCATTGCCTAGTCATTGGGCAGTAAACACCCTAGCTCCAGGTGTTGACATGAATGCCCACCTTTCAGATCAAGCACTCAGAACACTCAGAAAGAATCTTAGGCCGGGCGTGGTGGCGCACGCTTGTAATCCCAGCATTCGGGAGGCTGAGACCGGAGGATCTGGGTTCGCGGCTAGCCTCAGCTACCTAATGAGGCACTCCGCAACTTAGTGAGACTCGGTTTCAAAATAAATAATAAAAATAGGGCTGGGGGTATAGCTCAGAGGTAGAATGCCCCTGAGTTCAATCCCCAGTACCGCAAAAAAAAAAAAAAAAAAAAAAAAGAATCTTAGTTCTTCCCAGTGTCTGTAAAGAATCACCCTAGAAATAAATATGAGAAATATTGGCTCCTCCATTTCCACTAAGTCCTTGTACTCTTGTGTTTCCCCATAGTTATGAGAAGTTTCACATTGAGCAAGTCTGACTTTCCTAAATTCTTTAGAAGAATACTGTCTTCCTGGTATTTCTACCCCATGAAGAGGTTTTGGACTAACTCTTCTTTCCCAACTTTTTCCTGCTTCTACTTTCACCAAAGGTGCTGGTGGCTGGTCTCCACTCGTGTCCAACAAGTACCAGTGGCTGCAGATTGACCTTGGAGAGAGAATGGAGATCACCTCTGTGGCCACCCAAGGGGGATATGGGAGCTCAAACTGGGTGACCAGCTACCTCCTGATGTTCAGCGACAGTGGTAGGAACTGGAAACAGTATCGGCAAGAAGACAGCATCTGGGTATGTTTCTTGAGTAAAAGAGGGAAACACCCTCGTGCACATGATGTACATTCACAAGCACATCAATCACTAAGCCAAACATGAGAAGGAGGGAGGGGGGAGAGAATGGGGTAGGAATTGGGGAAAGGTTAAATGAGTGCTGTGTGCATATATGCCTCCACCAGCTTGTACCTCATTAAGTTGTATGATTACAGTGCCCAATTTAAAAACAAAACAAACAACCTAGTTGCTCAGGCAAAGGAGTATAGCAGTTACTGCAGCTCTGTGGTCGATCTCTTACATTAAGTAGATACTGAATCGTCAGAATTACTGTGCAAACATTTTCTGATAGAAATTATAATGAATGTTCATCTTCTAATGTAGTCCCTGGTGAATTTATGGAAATATTACAAGTAAGTTTATTTCAAAGAGTCCTCAGAAATTAAAAGACGTTCTGTTAGTCCATTCAATACTATGGGAACCTAAGAAATAAAAATGGCTTGTATAAAAAAATGTTTTGTAGCTGGGAGTGGTGGTACATACCTGTAATCCTAGTACTTGGGAGACTGAGACAAGAGAATTGCAGGTTTGAGACCAGTCTCAACAATTTAGTGAGACTCTCAGCAACCTAGCAAGACCCTGTTTCAAAACAAAAATTTAAAAAAGGGCTGGGGGTGTATCTCACAGGTAGAATGCCCCTGGTTCAATACCCACTACCAAAAAAAAAAAAAAAAAAAAGAAAAGAAAAGAAAAAAAAGTTTGTTCAATAACATTTGCATTGACTTTATTTAAAATAAGAGGAATTTCTTTATTTTCTCTGATGACTCAGAGAATTTCTGGGCTTCTCTTTCTCTTGACTATGGAAGTTTATAGATATACTTGGCATTATAGATATGTATGTACATATATATGCATAGGTACATGATTTATGTGCAAATCTTTCTTTGGTTTCTTCAAAGTGTCCAAACTGCAATATATTCTGTATGGGGTGCAACCTCTGTAAGAGAAATACTGGGAAGGAGGCAGGTTCTAGAAAAAGTGTGGTTTTGTAGTTGTCTGATGGCATATGGATGCCTGACAGGAGAAGGAAGATAAAGGAAGTTTGTGTGATAATAAAGAGAGGAATCGTTAGTATTTGTTTGGATCTTTGTGGGCCAGGGAAAACAGACTGCAAATCAAAGAACTATTTCCCCCCCCTCTGGCTGAGCTGCTGGAACCAGAGAAAATGAGTAAGTTAATGAAGCATTATTCTTAGCACACAGATAATTTGAAAGCCTATTTGGGCACAGAATGATAATTTTCTTTGACCTGTCAGTTGTCTCTTTTTTTGAAACTTCCTGGAACTCAGTTATACATTATAAACTCATTGGAAAGACGGACTAGGATTTCTTCACCTTTGCATCTCCAAAGCTCTTGGTGACCATTCGGTTCGTGTTTATTGACTAAAATTGAATTGAGAAGAAGTAGCAGGACTCTTTCTCTAGAGAGGACAGTGGGCTGGAAGAAGTTGCCTCTAAGCATTTTTTAAGAAAAGCTGCTTTTAAAATCCAAAGCAAGTTGAAGCTGTTCATAGAAGTGAGAAAACAAAACAACAACAACAAAAAATGCTACTGAATATTATGGTTGAGTATATTCTATGAGAACCATTCAAACTAGGAATAAAATAAACTGTAATTATGAACCAATAACAATGAAACCTTAATGAGGTATTTATTGTAACTAGGTGTTTGGATTATCTTTTACTCTTCTTTTAAATTAAGCATTGGATTTTAAACTAGATAAGTAGTGACAAATGCCAGCTAGTATTTTGCTGTGTTAATTAAAATGTATGTTTTTGAGCCGGGCATGGTGGCACACGCTTGTAATCCCAGAATTTGGGAGGCTGAGACCAGAGGATCCAAGTTTATGGCCAGCCTCAGCTACCTAGTGAGGCACTCCACAACTTAGTGAGACCCTGTTTCAAAATAAAGAATAAAACAATAGGGCTGGGGCTATAGCTCGGAGGTAGAATGCCCCCAGGTTCCATCCCCTGTACTGCAAAAAAAAAAAAAAAAAGTATGACATTTTTTTTAAAAAAGCAATAGATCAACCATGAAAATTGTGTGTTGTTTTTGTTCATCAGGAATAGAGAGACCCAAATCTAGGTGTTATCCTTTGCCTTTTGGTTTACTCCTATTAAAAATGAGTTGCAGCCAGGCATGGTGGTGCACACCTGTAATCCTACTACTTGGGAGGCTGAGACAGGAAGATTGCAAGTTCGAGGACAGCCTCAACAAGACTTGCAGCAACCTAGCAAGAACTTGTTTAAAAAAATAAAAATAAAAAGACTGGGAGTATAGTTTGGAGGTAGAACACTCCTGGGTTCAATCGCCAGTACTGCAAAAAAAAAAAAGGTACTTGGTAAAATAGTGACAAGGATGGTATTCTTAATAAACCAAAACAGTAAGAGTAAAGATGTGGCAGCTATCATGATACTGTTTAGGTAATGTCTTTTTTTAAATGATCCTAATAATTTATTGGTTTACTGTCTTTCCTTATTGAATATGAGCTTTATTTAAATTAAGACTGTATCCCTCATAGGTCCCAACATTTCATCTCAAAATCCCCAAAGTGTAATAGTACCTGGCATGTTGGAGACAAATACTGTTTGTGGAATGAATGAGGAAATGAATGATTGAATGAATGCATGCATGAAGTGCACTTTCTCTTAGGATACATTTATATTAACTAAAAGTGACACTCTCCTGCCTATCAGCTTAACTCTCTCATCTGTCAATCATCTAATGTCTATATTTTGTATGTAAAATATCTCTGTATCCATTTATACATAGATAAATTTTCTAATATATTATATATAGTATCTACCTATGTTTATATACACATTTAAAATTACATATAAAATCTATCTGTATAAAACATATATCTATATCTATATAAAATCTATCTAAAAATCTATATAAAACCTATATATCTTTCTTTATAGATTTAGTAGAGTTAGGATGACAGACTTTTTTCTTCCCTATAAATTTTGAACTATTTTTTTTTATGAGAGATGCTTTATCTTTCTCATTTTATGTTAGCATATCTGTCATCCAGTGGGCACACGGATTTTTGTTGTGTGAATTAGTGAGAGAACCAGTAAGTGGGTCAATATATTTTAATATATTGATCTCCTAAACTGTACCTGTCTCTGCACAGATTGGTGGGAGGTATTAAGAGTTCATGTCAATGCCATGGGAGAGGTAAGACACATCAGAACAGATGTGAGAATTATTATTTTTTAATGTTCTTTTATTGGTGCATTATCATCTCACAGCATAATGTAAATCACAGTGATATTGACATACACGCACATAGCACTTGGTATCCCCCTCCCCCACCTCCTCATCTTCCCCCTTTCCCATACAGAGAACATATGTACACACAGTCCATGTTAGTATTTCCAATAATGAACCTCAGTCTTCCCCCTCCCCGTCCCTTAGACTACTACCCTGGCTCCACTGAGGCTTCTCCTCCATTATCTGAAATCCCTGTAGTATCCCAGTTACTCCCTAGCTTGTGCATATTAAAAAAAACATATGTCCCTTCACTTTCTGTGACTGGCTAATCTCACTTAACATAATGTTCTCTAGGTCCTTCCATTTTCTTGCAAATGACATTATTTTATTCTTCTTTATTGCTGAGTAGAAACCCATTGTGTGTATTTCCCATAGTTTCATGATCCATTCATCTGTTGATGGACACCTGGGTTGGTTCCATAATTTGGCTATTGTGAACTGTGGTGCTATGAACATAGGTATGCATATATTACTGTAGTTCTCTGGTTTCAACCTCTTTGGAAAGATATCCAGGAGTGGTATAGCTGGATCATATAGTAGATCCATTACCAGTTTTCTAAGGAATCTTCACACTGATCTCCATATCAGCTGAACTAGTTTGCAATCTCACCAACAGTGTAGAAGAGTTCCTGTTTCCCCACATCCTTGCCAGTATTTATTGTTATTTGACTTCTTGATGATTGCCATTCTTATTGGGGTTAGATGGAATCTCAATGTAGTTTTGATTTTCATTTCCCTGATTGCCAGTGACGTCGAACATTTTTTCATGTCTTTATTGGCCATTTGTATCTCTTCTTTTGTAAAGTGTCTATTTAATTCAGTTGCCCATTTCATGAGAATTATTTAGAGGTGTCCACAAGTATGAAGTAGAAACTCCTAAAGATTTGACAATGGATAGACTATGGAAGTCAGCATGGACTGAGTTTGTCAAGGAAGTAGGGCTTACATTGGCCTTGAAGAGAGCACTATCATTTAGATTATGGAAGGATTAAGAAAAGTATTTCATGAATCTAGAGAAGTGAGAACAAAAGCACAAACATAAGGGATATCCACAGATCAAGTTTCCTGTGCAATAGCCAGGGTGACTGCTGGTCTGGTGGGATTGTCTACTTTGGGAAGGGCTGAATGACAAATTTGGATGTGGTAAACAAAGCTGATGGATAACTTTGCACATCAGGACCAAAATTAAGATGTTACCATTATATAGGCTCACAAGTATGTGCTAGAGAAAGGAAAGACAGGTGTTACCAGTTTAGAACCAAACACAGTAAGAACAATCACCATGGGCAGCCCTGATGAGGACTGTGCATTCTTCTTTCATTTGATTTCACATCAAGGACCACAGGGAACAATGGCTCCTACAGACCTGAAAATAATTAATACAAGTCTGTCTTGCTTCTTACAAATAATCTTTAAGAAGAAAGATCAATTATTTTATTGATTAGCTAAACAGGTTATTTAATAGAAATGTGAACTTGACAGGTAGATAATATATTTTTAAAAACACAATGGCATTTTTTTCAGAATTAAATGTATAGCCTAATGTTCCTAAAACATAATTTATGCAAAGTCCTCTGTTGGATGATGAATAAATATTTTATAAAAATTTGGAGAATGCAAGCCACTAAAATTGCTCATCCTAAATTGAAGACATAATCAAATCCCTCGACATCTCTGATGAAAAGACTCGTCTGAGCCAGCTTATTTGGAAAAGTAAATTCAAGGTATAATCTTCACTCATTAAGAACAATTGCTAAAATATCATGAAACCAACATTTTAGAATTTGTTTTAAGTAGATCAACATATGCAAGAACTTCACAGTCAGGTTCTCCAAATTCTCTTTGAATAGCCCCCACGATTTTTTTTATCCTTGTACACTGTAAAGACAAGGAATAGCACGGTACCAATCTTCAAAATTATTTAAGTAAATGTGATTGTTAAATACAAGAATAAGCCAGGCGTGGTGGCGCATGCTTGTAATCCCAGCATTTGGGATGCTGATGCCGGAGGATCCAGGTTTGCAGTCAGCCTCAGCTACCTAGTGAGGCCCTCCGCAACTTAGTGAGACCTTGTTTCAAAATAAAGAATAAAAAAGAGAGCTGGGGGGATAGCTCAGAGGTAGAATGCCCCTGAGTTCAATCCCCAGTACTGCAAAACAAACAAACAAAAAACAAGAATAGCTTATTTTTCATGGACTTTTGTTGTATCTGTTTTTTCAAATAAAAGTCTTTATTGTATTTCTAAAATTAGTACATCTTTGTTTCTGTTTTTAAACTAGAAGTCGAATATCAGGGTTCTGAGTTTGGCTGGTGAAAGACGTGGAGACCTTATGACATGGTGTAGTCAGTTACATAGAAGTGCCACCTGTCACGGAATATTCAGGCCATCATTGTCACTGAATGATTGAGTTGTCAACTCTATAAGCCAGACAAGATGGAAACACGGCCTGCAAAATTTTTGGCATTCATTTGTTTCAAGTCAAATAAATAAGTACCTTGGAAGTTTAACAGAAAACCTGGGGAGGCAGAACTATAAGGGGGATTTGCAATAAGCTAGGTGGATTCTCCCCTCCTTGGAAGTGACATTTTTTCTTAGCCCTTTCTCTATGTTGAGCCATTATTGTAGTGACCTAAGCTGAGAAAAAGCATCTACAGTGACATAAAGTACAATAGTACTAATGCCATGGATGTCAACATGTCAAATCGTCAGGCTTGATGCGTTATGGTATTTGCCTCAGTACTTGGCAAGAGTGTAGGGAGGGCCTGAAGCTGCTTCTGCCTTTCAAGACACTAATCCCAAAAAGATATTTTTAATTAAAGCCTACATGATTAGTCTGCATCCTCAGGAAGTTTCCTGTTTCTATTTCTGTTAACTATGACTTCTCCACCTTTTAAAAATAATTAACCTAGCTGTGAACAGTTAGAAGATAGCTGCACTGTATTAAAAATAATAGTTATAAGAACACTTAAAATAAAGTTTACCCTCTTAAAATTTTAAGTGTACAACATAGTATTGCTAATTGTCAGCGTGATGCCGTGCGGCAGCTCTCTAGGACTTAATGGTCTCATGTAACTGGAGCATTATACGTACTGAGTGTTGGGTCTGTGGTTTATCCTCCTCCAACTCCTTATTTATCCTCTGTCCAACTCTCTGCTTCTATGTGCTGGACTGGTTTAGATTCCTCGGGTTCGTGCAGTATTTGTACATCTATGACCGGCTCATTTCATGAAGCACAAGCTCTGCAAGGTTCTGCCATGTTGTCCTATATTCGCCCAGTTTCCTTCCTATTGAAAGACTGACTAACATGCCATTGTAGATGTATAACAAACTTCTTTATGCACGTATCTGTCTGTGGACATATAGGTCATGGCTATATCCTGACTCCTGTGAATACCACTGTAATGAATGCAGTTGTGCAAAGATCTTTTTGGGATCCTGATTTCAGTTCTTTGGGATAAATACCATGAGGGAGGATTGCTGGATCACATGGTATTTCTATTTTTATTTTATTTTTTTTCAGAATGTTACATATTGTATATACTGTTTTCCATAGTGGCTGCCACATTTTGAGTTTTCACCATTTAAAAATTCCAATAGTGTACAAGTATTCCAACTTATTCACACACATACTGGCCAACACTTTTTTTTTAATACTAGACATCCTAACAGATGTGACTTGATATTTTTTGGTTTTGATTTGCATTTCCCTGATGGTCAGTAATGTTGAGCATATTTTTATACATCTGTTGGCTTTTTTTATTTTTGCTAGTGAGTTAAAGGAATTCGATATATATATATATATATATATATATATATATATATATATATATATATATGTATTCATCAACATTTTTACAATTACAATCTTAAGACCTGACCACATAACTTAGTGGAAGGAAGATTTAATTGCTCAGAGTTTCCTTAGAAGTTCTGGGTTCGGTCCACGTAAGGCCGGGGACCAAGGATCTCAGGGCATGGCAGCAGGAAGCAGAGAGAGGGAGAGCACAAGGCTGTGCTCCTCACACCATGGAGGCCGGAAACCAGAGAGCGAGTGAGGGGCGGGAAGCCTGATACAACTCCAAGGCCACACCCCAGGACCACCTTCTCCAGTCACACCTGCCTCCCTAGGTTTCCACCCAGATAAATCCATTACATGAACTTATCCACTGCTGAGATTACAACTCACATAACTTAACTATTCCAACCCTGAAAATTAATAAATGAGCTCTTTAGGGGACATACTCTATGTAACTATAACAATATATATTTTTTATTTTTTGTATTGAGGATTGAACTCGGGCATTCTACCTCTGAGATATATTCTCAGCTACATATTTTGAAATAGGGTCTCACTACATTGCGGAGGGCCTCACTAAGTTGCTGAGGCTGGACTTGAACCTGCCATCTTCTTCTCTCAGCCTCCCAAGTATTAGGATTGCAGGTGTGTGCCACCATGTTTATATATGTTTATTATACTGCTTTATATATTTAGCTTTTGAACAATAACAATGAGTTACCCAAGAAGGAAATTTTAAAAACAATCTCATTTAATAGCATAAAAAAGAATGAAATTCTTTGATATAAATTTACCCAAAGGGGCAATATATCTGTGCACTGAAAACTACCATACATTGCTGAAAGAAGTAAATGAAAAAACTCAAACAGAAAATTATCTGCATTCATTTATTGGACTATTTCATATTATTAAAATGTCCATCCTATCCAAAGCAACTACAGATTCAGTATCATTTGTATCAATATCCCAAATGCATATTTTCAAATATACTTTTATTGAAGCATTGCATTTATACATTATAATGAGGTTCAATGTGATACAAAGGTACATGTACTTAACACTTGGTGTATTTCTGTCTGGATCCTACCCCACTCCCTGCCCCTGTATGTGTATTTGAACTGTTTCTTTCAGGAAGTCTTCTTTTTTCCTTCCCCACGTCCCTCCCCCAGCCCCTCTCACTCTTCTCCTGGTCTCTCTCTTCTCATTTATTCGAGATTTCTTTTGTTTCCTATTTTCTCTCTAGCTTCCATATAAGAGAAAACATAAAACCCTTGGCTTTCTCAGACTGACTAATCTCACTTAGCATAATATTCTCTAGTTCCATCTATTTTCTTGTAAATGACATAGTTTTGTTCTTCTTTATATCTGAGTAAATTTCCTATATCTATTCCTATATCCACATTTTCTTTATCCATTCATCTGTTGATGGACACCTAGGCTGGTTCTATAGTTTGGTTATTGTAAATTATGTTGCTGTAAACATGGACATGCATGTATCACTATAGTACTGTATTGTGACTTTAATTCTTTTGGAATGATCTTAAGGAGTGTTATAGCTGTGTTATATGGTGACTCTATTTCTTTTAAGGAACCTCCATACCGTACTAATTTGCAGTCCCACCAACAGTGTATGAGAGTTTCTATTTCCTTATAACCTTGCCAGCATATATTATTATTTGCATTCTTGATAATTGCCTACTAACTGGAGTTAGATGGACTCTTAGTGTAGTTTTGATTTACATTTCCCTGACTGCTAATGCTGTTGACCCTTTTTCATATACTTAATGGCCATTTATATTTCTTCTTTTGAAAAGTGTCTATTTAATTTAATTGCCAAATTTTTTATTAATTTTTTAGTGTTAAGTTTTTTAAGTTCTTTGTATATTCTAGATATTAGTCCTCTATCAGAGGAGCAGCTGGCAAAGATTTCTTCCCATTCAGTAGGCTTTCTTTTCAGATATTTAAAGAAGTAGAAAAAAATCTTTAAAAATTCATATGGAACCAAAAAGGACCCTAATTAACCAAAACAATCTTGAGAAAGAAGAACAAAGTTGGAGTTACCACACATCCTGAATTTAAAACACATTTGGCAATTAATAGAGTGCAAAGGCATCCTACATCATGGGAGAAAACATTTGAACACCATATTGAATGTCCAATGTTGTTTGGATTTTTAACATGAACCAGAGCAGTTAGTGTGCTAGACACCTTCTATATCAAGAAGATTGGTTTATCTCGCCTCTCTGCATCTGTGTCTTTTCTGTAGCCGGTTATATTAATCTCTTCTCATAAACTCTGATGGGATACATACACATTGGAGTTTTGTATCAATATATAACATACAAGAAAACTATGCGAACTCCTTTGAGCTGTAGGTAAACATACATGGTGATGTATGATAAGTGGTGATATTGTTTTACATTCTTCAAATTGATCTGTTTCTAAGCAAGGAAGTGAAACTTGTCTGAAGGAAGTGATCAGAGCTCACAAGAGGTTTGATTTGCACCCCCCCCATTGAGATCATTCTCAAATCATCGATCAGAGCATAACACGTCCTAAAAACGTTATGACTTGTGTCTCCCATTTGACCGTGTGACAACTCAGTGGCAACATTGCCCCCTTTTCTCCATTTCTACTCTATCATTGCTGTGATATTATGTCTCAGATGTCTGCTTCTGGCCTTTTTCATTCTCCAGTCCCGGAAGGCCACATTTGATATTTTCCTCTCTTGAAAGCAATTCTGTACTTTCAAAGTGTTTCTTCATTGTTTTATTTGACCTAGGCAAAATTGATCCTTAAGCTTGTTTTCCTAGTTTTACATCTTGTATTTTCTAACTTATCAAGCACAATTCCATTAGAGAAGAGGATAGAAAAATTCATAAAACTAGGAATAAGGAGCTAAGATTTGGAACTGATAGAATTATGTTTTTTAAAATCTAAGAGAATCATGAGATTATTTTTCAAAAGGTGATTCAGTAATGTGTCTAACAGCAAAATTAATTTTTAAAATCCCTGATTTGTCTTTCTATATGTAAATAACTAGTTGGATAATATAAAATATAAATCCCACTTCTAATTGAACAAAAAATGAATAAACTTCAAGAAAATATAGTAAATGTGCCTGATGTAAAAAGAGGCATTTAGAATGTTACTAGCAGACACAAAATAAGACTTGTCTAAATGCAAGAATATATCTGCTTTCTAATAGAAGACAGTATTTGTAAAGCTACTTATCCAACAAAAATAACCACCCAAACAATATCATTCTAAATTTCGCATAGAAAAAAATACATCTATCAGAAAAATAGCTAAACTAATTAGCAAAAAGAATACTAGTAAGGAGAGTCAATATGTTGGGAAAATATGTTTATTCCTTAGTTAAAACATATTGATATTGGCACATTAAAACATAGCAGAAAGCCAAGCATGGTGGCAAATCCTATAACCCTTGTACAGGAGAGTTGTAAGTTCAAGACCAGCATCAGCAACTCTTAGCAAGACTCTCTTTCAAAAGTAAAAAAAATAATAAAGCTAGGGGTTATAACTCAAAGGTAGAATGTCCCTGGGTTCAATCCCTAGTTACACACACACACACACACACACACACACACACACACACACACACACTGTAGTGGAAGAATAAATAGAACATTCATTACCAAGACCAAATACACTTAAAGATTTAGGTACAATAGATATAGCACTGAAATTATATAAGGAAATGTGAATTAGTTAGTATAGAACTTGATGCTATATCCTTCTAGAAAAATAAATAAACTTTTTACATAAAATAAACCTAGGTTGATTAGATATTTAAAACACTTCAGATAAAGAAGAGAAGCATTAAAATATACAATAAAGCTAAATATATAACATTAGAATGGGCCTCTTTAATCTTAGCAAGAGACCTAAACCTAGATACCATGGAGGGGGAAAAAGAAAAAAATGATAAAAATTCACATGAGAAATTATATAAAATACATGAAAAAAAGAGTCTAAGTTGAGAAATAGTGTTAGCAGTGTTAGCCTGCTGGCAGCGCTTGCTTTGATTTACCTGAAGCAGTCATGTGGGTTGTGATCGACATTCCCACTGACTTTGATTGAATAGACTTCATTCAGCTGTGCATTTACTTAGATTTAAAAAAGGAATAAGGAGGACACCACGCACACGCACAACAATAGCAGAATGCATGTCCAGTGGTGCTGAGTTGCTTCTAAATAGCCCAGTGACTTCAACTGGAACAAACACGATCACAATGGACAAGCCTGGGCGGGTGAGACCCCCACAGGTGAGGAAAGCCATCAGTCCCAGTGTCCTTTGGCTCTTCAACCTTGATAGTGATGGGACTGAGGTGTCCAGGACACTTGCCTATTTGACCTCCAGGGTAGCTTCGTCTCCTCAATCCTAGGTTACTCACTCATTCCAGGTTATAGCTCTTGTTCCTACATTTTCCTGTACATTTTAATTTTGATGGCCAGGAGACTGTCTAGAGATGGTTGGCCAAGTACAGGGATTCCTTTTCTTTTCTTTTCTTTTTTGGTTAATTCTACCTCCAAGTTACACTCCCATCTCTATTTTTGTTTTTATTTTGAAACAGGGTCTTGCTAGGTTGATGACAGTCTCACTACTTGCTGCGGCTGCCCTAGAACCTGAGATCCACCTGCCTCAGCTTCTTAAGTACTGGGACTATACATACCACCATGCCTGGCTCATGTACTAGAATTCTAAATATATTCCCAGATGATTCCAATTTGCAGCAAAGTATGGGAAACTTTGGGTCACTCAACAAACTGAACAACCAGGTATAGATTCTTAGTTTAGCACAAAACAGGCCAGTGGGATATTGATTCATCTTAGATCTGATTAGACTCTTGTATATTCCTTAGATTGATGTTGCAAGGATTTGGCTAAATACCAAGACTAGGAAAAAGAGCTGTAGACCAAATGTTAACTCTATCCTTTTAGTAACAAAACACTCTATTTCCTTAACATCTAAAGCTATGCAGTCCAATAGGGTAGCCACCACCATGGAAGGCTATTTAAAATTAAAATGAAATAAAATTACAAATAAAGTTCGATGGTAGAGCACATGCTTAGCATGTGGGAGGCCATTGGTTTAACCCCTAGCACCAAATAAATAAGTAAATAAATAAAGAAAATACATTTCCTCAGTTCACATTAGACATATTTCAACTGTTCAATAGCTATGTATATTTGACAGTGTAGTAATAGAACATTTCCATTATCACAGAAAATTTTGTTACACAATACAGGTACAAAATAGTCTAAAAATTAATGATAAAAATATAGCCTTAACTCCTTGCTTTAAAAAGGAGGCAAAATATAAACAGAAAGTTCATAAAAAGAAAAAGTGACAAATATGAAAAATTAAGACAACACTTTCTGAAAGATTGGAATGAGTGAGAAGGTTTAAAACTGCAGTATTATTTAAGACAGTATTTTCCAAATTATGCCGTACAGCAGAATGATATGTTCTTTAATTTTAACAGTTATACATTAACTTTCTTTTAAACATTTTAAGCTACTGCATCAAATCACTACTGGTTAACCCAAGAGGAAGCTAAATAGTAGCCAAATAATATTTATCATAGTCAGCAGTATTAATCATCAGTATTACTCACTTGCTTGAGTAAATTATGGCACCTCTTCACAATGGAATAATATATAGCCATAGAAACATGATATAAGAATAGATTTTCCAGTCCTGGAGTGAATTCCAAAACTGAGGCCACATTTTGAAGTGAGCTGTCATTTGATATATATTAGAAATGAATGTTAAGGAGTGAAGAGGAAGAATGGAGAGGCAGTAGGAGAAATATATATTGCAAGAATAGGTAAAGATTAGATTTATATGCGGTTTCAAATGGGATAGACTAAGCTGAAGGTAAAAGAAATAAAGGCTAACAGAGGAGAATGACTAGGAAATCACAAAAGTATTAGATATTTAAGGAAAATAGATTACATTAGTCAGAATTCTCCAGACACACAGAACCAGTAACATTCTCTCTCTCTCTCTCTCTCTCTCTCTCTCTCTCTCTCTCTCTCTCTTCATCATCATCATCTATCATCTATCTACATTGATAAGTATTGGTAATTGGCTCATGCAATTCTGAAGGCTGAGAAGTCCCACAATGTATTGTCTGTGATCTGGAGAATCAGGAAAACCAGTGGTGTCCTTCAGTCAGATCCCAGAGATCTGAGAACCAGGAGCTCAAATGTCCAAAGGCAGAAGTTGGATGTCCTTGGGTCCATTCATTGGCCCAAGCAGACACACAGAATTAACTATTATATAGATAATGGAGATCTCTTACTTGTTATAAGACAATATCTTGTGACATATATTGATAAAGAACTTATGGCAGTTATCAATATAAAGCATCATATATCATTTTTTGATATTTATTTTTGGTGCAATTTAAACATATATGCATACACACATATGTTTATAGAATGGCAGGGTGACCTTCATAAATACAGTATGTCATCTAATCTTTGACTATATTATAGCAGGGTAGGAAAAAAAAAGAAACCTTAGTTGTGGTCCTAAACTGTTCTCTGAATCGGTACCCAGTCAGAAAACCAGAAATGACCTGCAGCACCAGAAACTGGGAAGCCACTATAGAGCGTTGGTCACAGGTGATGGAAAAACCGAGCATCTGCATGTGAAAGGGCAAGGCAACTCAGAACCTAGTGACAGCACGAAGACGCTACAACTCCCAGAGCTCTGACAGGGTGACATTTCCAGAGGTTGGGGCCTGGCGTCATTCTCCGTTTGGAACTAGAACCATGGCACGCACTGTCCAGGAGAGGGTTATGGCAGCAGGGATAGTCATAGAAGCTGGGGATGCAGAGAGGGAGACAGCAGGAGTGGGGAGAAATGTTCTGGTCCCCCTCTCCCTTTTACCTGATAGCTGACATGGGAGCCTGGGGTACTCAGTCCATCAGTCTACATCTCTCAGAATTCCATGTTTCAGATCAGAGCAGAGGAAGGGTGATGCATAGTTCCAAGTGAAGCAGAAATAGACCAGGATGGCCCTCAGAAGTATGTTACTAAGCACAAATTACCTTCCTGGACCCTCCTTTTTCTTTGCTTATAGAAAAAGGGTCCAAGGAGAATCCAGGCACTTATTGAGAAATCTCTCATTCTCTTTCAGTTAAAACTGCCTGGTTCCCCTATTAGTCCCTAAAGAAGGCAGATCAATATTTTGATATTGAGAAGATTCAGATTTAAGATGGCCAGATTCCCACCTAAATTTTTGTTATCTAGCTAGTGACGCATTTATGAAATTTTACATTTAGCTCTTTATCATCCAGCTAATGTTCATGTGATTGGGAGGCTAGCAAGAGTCACCTTTCAATGTGCTTTAAGAAGGGTTAGGAGACTGACTCATTGGTTTGGGTTATTTACTTATTTATTTATTTTACAGATAATCTACTTTAAGTCAGTAGAATGATGTTACCTTTAGTGAATTATGGATTTGACCCTTTGTTATTTATCAAAGTATGTATTATAGTTCAAAACAAAGAATTTCTTCCTATATGGGAAAATGTCATTGCTTAGTTTCTATATGTATCTATCATCTCTCTCTCACATCATAATGTAGCTCACAGTGGCGGTGACATGCATGCACACAACGCTGGAGAGCTTCCCCCAGCTCCCTCTTTACTCCCTCCACTTTCCCACGCATGATATTGAGATTGGCATAGCTATTCCTACATATATACATAACATTGACAGAAGTGTTTCCTTCGTTAATTCTCCCCTTCCCCAACACCCTCCACCAGACCACCTCTCTTGCTCCACTGGGGTTTCTCCTCCATTATCTAAAGTCCCTCTTGTATCCCAATTACTCCCTCGCTTCTACATATGAGAGAAAACATATGGCCCTTCACTTTCTGTGACTGTCTCATTCCACTTAACATGATGTTCTCTAGGTCTTTCCATTTTCCTGCAAATGACATAATTTTTTGTTTTTCTTTATTGCTGAGTAGAATTCCATTGTGTGTTTATACCATAATTTTGTAATCCATTCATCTGTTGATGGACACCTAGGTTGGTTCTATAATTTGGCTATTGCGAATCGTGCTGCTCTACACATGAGTATGCATGTATCACTGCAATATTCTGATTTCAGTCCCTTTGGAAAGATACCCAGGAGTGGCAGAACTGCATCATTGTTTTGTTCATCATCAAACATTTTGCAGATGAGCACCAGGGCTCACCACTGAGGACCAAGTGGAAGAATATACATGTGGATTAGTGCACATCTGTTATCGCTTCTGGGATGAGTTGTCATCTACACTCAGTGTGCAAAAAAGAGCATGTGTCTGGATTTGATCGAAGGGCTTGGCTTGGCGGGCAGACCTGATAGCTCCAATTTGAACCCTGGCATATTTCATTGACAATTTCCTTCTGCACCAGAGCTCTGATCTCAGATGCTTAAAAGTTGTTCCTAAGATGTTTGCCAAAGTTCCCTGTAGTTTCATATTTCCCTTCTGGGTCACTGTCTTCATTTTTCTGAGGCATGCTCTTTTTTTTGTGTGTGGTACTGGGGATTGAACCCAGGGCCATTCTATCTCAGAGCTACATCCCCAGTCCTATTTTTTTATTCTTTATTTTGAAACAGGGTCTCACTAAGTTGCAGAAGGCCTCACTAAGTAGCTGAGGCTGGCTGCGAACCCGGATCCTCCAGTCTCAGTCTCCCAAATGCTGGGATTACAAGCATGCGCCACCACCCCTGGCTCCTGAGGCATGCTCTTAAACATGCTTCAAGTCATCCTTTCCAACCTAGGCCCTTCCACAATGGAACCCCAGGCTTGTCAAGTTCCCCTATTCCCCCATCTCCACCATCACTTTCCCAAAAGTCACTAATCTTTCTCAGAGTCCTTATTTATTTCCAGTAATATCTGCAATAGTATTTCTCCAGGGAGTGTCCCTGGACTATTTCGCAGGGTTTGTATAATCTTAATCAACTGGATTTTAAACTCACCCACTTATTTTTCATTAAGTTTCATTCTACTTACATGTTGGCCTTTGTTCCAAATTATACCCTTGACATAAGTGAATGGCCAAATGCTACTGGTTAAAATGCTTCTTACATGTCTGTCTTTATTAAAGAGTGTATTCATTTCTTAATTAAGGTTGAATTCCTAGGAGATCAAACTCCATCTTCCTTGCTTAAGTAGTTTAGAACCAACACACAAAATACTATCTTAGCATGAGAAAAACGCTTTTATGATTACTTCTTCTTTTGAATATACTTTTATTGGTGCATGGTAATCACACATCATAATGAAGTTCACAGTGATAGGGGACGGACAGGCACACAGCACTCGGTGAGCTTGCCTCTGCATCCCTCCCCATGCTCTCCCTTTCCCTGTACATGATAATGAGATTGGTGCTGAAAAATCTGTATATGCACACAGCATCATTTGAAGTCCCTGTCCCTGTTTTATTTTGCAGGGCTTGTATAACCATAATCAATTAACTTTCAAACTCACCCATATATTTTTCATTCTGTTTCACTTTACTTATATGTTGGCCTTTGTCCCAAATTATACCTTTGACATAAGTGACTGTCCAAATGCTACTGGTTAAAATGCATGTTACATATCTGTCTTTATTAAAAGCATATTCATCTCTTAATGAAGGCTAGATTCCTAGGAGATAGAAACTCCATGCTCCTCACTAAATTGGTTTAGAATAGACAAGAATAATACAATCCTCATATAAGAAGACACTTTTATGATTACTTACTTTAAATCCCAAACACATCTCTGCACTGGAAACCAGCAGACATATCACTGTGTAAGTGCTACATCAGGACATCCAACTGCTATTTTGTACAAATATGTAAAATAAACACTATTGGTCCTAAGAACAATAATTCGAACTATATGGCTTTATCATCCACAGTCTCAATTGCCTCTACGAAACATATCTCTAAGTTGGCATTATCTAAAATTATCTCTTTATATTATTATCTGCATCTTCTTTCAAAAGTGTTGACAAAGAATAATCCTTTGGGTGATTTAGAGGAGCTAGGCTTTTGAAAAGATTCAAGTGTTAGGGCATTTGTCCAGAAATAGCCTGGAGTCTGAATGGAAGGAAAGAGGAAACAAAAATACCAGGAGCTAGCCCACAGAGCCATGCCTATAAATCAGAGAGATGCAGTTCAAAAGAAATCATATTCGACTTGTAGTCTGCAAATGAAATTTTTATTTGGTTTTGAACCCCTATCTTCCATTCTGTATTGCTTATTGTTGTTATTAATCTCTCATACTGAAAGCTTGTCTCCCTTTTAGAGCCTTGAATATTTTAAGTACTTAATAATAAGATTCTTTTTCAATAAGAGAGAGAGAGAGAAGAGAAAAATCGCTGGAGCAATGTGAAGATGTCCTCAGGGAGCAATAGCTTTATTACAATATGTCAGAGTCATCAAGAGTTGGGGGCAGGCTAGGGAATATCCATTTCAGGAGAGAAAAAAACTTGTATTTATTTTAGCAAGTTTGTGGAAAGTTGTGGGAAATTATCCCAAGAGCTACAAAGCTATTATTGTAATAGTGATTCTATCTTTCAACCCTGAAATAATAAAAGGTAAAAAAAAAAAAAAAAAAAAAAAAAAAAAAAAAAAAAAAAAAAAAAAAAAAAAAAAAAAAAAAAAAAAAAAAAAAAAAAAAAAAAAAAAAAAAAAAAAAACCAACAACAAAGCAAACTTCAGTATGTTACTTTGGAAATGGATTTTCAATCCTTAGATCAGAATAAATACATGAATTAATTAGGTTTGCAGTGATATCTGTATTCTCTTTAAAAATCTTCATGTCAAAGATGACAGGTAAATATTGAAATTTCTCTAAATTGGAAAGAAATTGGTCTTTTAAGTCTCCTTGTTCCTATAAAATCAAACCCTTTGGGTATGTGCACAGACAAACACTGAATTTTCTTATGAGTAAGTACTCTCATTTTCTTACTTTGCATTTTGAAAACTCCTTAGTCTCTGAATATTTAATCCACCTGAGATGAATAAAGTATATATTTGGCTATGGCACAATATTTTAAAAATAACTTTTCACCCATGAGAAACTACATTGTGTATGACATGAAGAGGCCTATGTTCATAAACTATATTTTCCATCTCATTTTACCTCAAACATTGCATAGAGTTTTTCATTGGAGTCGTTTGTCACAGGGGAAAGCTGTGCAACTTTACATGTTCTGCTAAACCCTAGAACATAGTTGTCTCTTGCTCTGCTCTAGAGAAAGTCCCTTTGAGTCTCCCCCATCCATCTTACCATCCCCAGGCTTCTGAATTAGAAGCACAGTAAATATGACTGGTTCTGATAATCTGGAGCCAGCGTAGCAAAAACCGTCAGTATACTCTCTCGTGTTCTATAGACATGTTTGCCATGGCTTTATGGAGACTGTGAGCTTACCTCTGCTCACTGAGCCAAGCGCAACTTGAATAGTTGGAGTCAAATCAGGGCAGTTCAAAGTACTGGAGCCAGGGCACTTAAAGGGGGCAGAGATGGAAGGCCTGGGATGGCAGTGCAGAATATAATCTTTGTCATCAAATTGCCTGATGTCAGATGCAGGCTCCATCTCATATAAGCTGAGTAGTCTTGGGCAAGTTGCTTTTACCTCTTCTGTACAATGAGCACAGCAATAATATACTCCTGAAAGAGTTTGTGCAAAAATCAAGTACAAAAGAAGAGGAGGAGGAGAAGGAGAGGAAAGTAAAGAGAGAACAAGAAAGTAGAAGAGGGAGAGGGAGAGAGGGGGAGTGGGAGTGGGAGTGGGAAGAGAGGAAGGAAAGGAGGAAGGAAGGGAGAGAAAGAAAAAGAAAAAAGAGAAAATACCTATTATATTATCAAATGAAAAAGAACAAAAGAAAGAAAAAAACCCACTTCATGAAAAATTAACAAGAGATTTGGAGTTATCAGCAACTCCGCTAGAAGGCGGGAGTAAATACTCAGTGCCCGCAGTGGTTCCTGACAAGGAAATGTGATAGGGGGTGGAGAGGAAATGCACACGCTACTCCCAGACACTCGGCTGTGTGACGAAGGGGACTGGAAGGGCGGACATAAAAGCTGTTCCGGAGGGTATTGGTGGGACAAGGGGACCCGGATCACAGTTGGCTTTGAAGACAGGCAGCTCTTCTTATGAAAGAAGAAATAAAAAAAGGAAAGTTGGGGCTGAACTTTAGTCTGTAAAAAAGGGCTCTTTGTGGGCAGAAAGGTCACATATTCACTAAGAACAAAGACGTAAGACTAGTGACTGCTAGGAAAACACTCCCCACACAGGGCTGGGAGCCCAGCACAGGCTGAGATATTTGTGTGGACTGGGGTTCAGTTTCCTCCAGCTCAATGGCTGCCTGTGTGCATGTGTTGAGGACATCAAAACTTAAGTTGACCCTGGGTTTGAATCCAAAGGGATGCTGTAAGGGGAAGATGCTAGCTAGGACGGGGATCACAGGAGGGCCCTCAAGAGGCTGAGAAGGGAAGAGCTGGTGCAAGGTAGACAGGAAGTGAGTACGTGTTGGGGGAAGGATTGACGGGAGATTCTTAGTCAATCTCTAGAGAAACAAACGCAGTAGGATGTGTGTATATATCCAGTGTTGAGAGAGACAGATAAGGAGAGAATTTGTTTAATGGAATCAGACCATGCAATTGTGGAAATTTGGCAGGCCCAAAGTCTGCAGGCCAGGCCAGCAGGCTAGAGACCTGGGGAAGTGCTATAGATCTAGTTCACTGACAAAATTTCTTTTCTCCAGAGAAGCCGGCCTTACTTTCAGTTAAAGCCTTCAGCTCACTAGATGAGCCCGAGTGCATTATGGATGTGGAGTTTGCTTTACTCGTTGTCTCCTGATTTACATGTTAATCTCATTCATCTCCCAGAAGAAACTTTTATAGAACAATGTTTGACTAAATGCCTGGGCATCATGGCCTGGCCAGGCTGACACATAAAAGTAACCCTCACAAAGATGGAAGGCATCAAAGGAGGAGTTGAGAGTTATTCAGACTGCCAAGAAAGAGTGAGAAGAAGCGAGAAGGTTGGGGAGAGCTAGAGGTCTATGGTTGAAGAGCAGAATGTAAACATTTACAGTTTCAAAGTAAGCGGTGTCATCACAGAAAATGATGAAGGACCATGCCACCGGCCAGTGAGGTACTGAAGAGAATATACATGAAGGTTATTTAGGTCTGGGGTATCTTCTGGTTCATCTGCCAGCATGTTGAAGTAGGGGGTTTCTGAGAAGGGACTATGGGGGCATCACTGGTACTGTTAGAAAGGACCCCAGCCTAAAGGGCTCTGGCTGACAATCCTAAAAGAAGGAGAAGAAATGTGTTTTTTCTCTGTCAATTTTGTTGTTGGCTTATTTTCATGAAAATGAAAGAAAAATTATCTGTAATTGACAAGCCTAGTAAGATGCTTACTGACTCTTAAGAAAATATAGCATTCGGGAAATGTTAGCAAATAGCATCTTAGGTCTCCAGGGGTTCATTTGGATTTCAGGGGAGATGGATTTACTATGGTTGTGGAATCATGAGAATCCTTCTGTGGGTGACATCTCACCCTGTCTATTTTACAGTAGATGAAACCAAGATTTTCTGGAATTGAACACTGCTGATGGTCATCAGCCAGCCACTGGTGGAATCTGGAGTAAAAACCCAGCCTGCCCAAATCCAGAGCTCACTCGGCTTCTCAATTCTCATTTGATGCTGCTATTGTGAGAGTCCTAAAATACACTGAGGATCCTACTTGGCATAGAGAAAGTTGTTGAAAGGAAGGGATAGAGCCGTGGATGAATAGGCAAGGGCCATGGATGCAGTGGGCTTAGAAAAAGATAGACTGCCCGAGTGGGGCATGGGTGTGGGGTGCAGAGGGTGCCGCTGTTGGTCCCACAGTCAGCCATGGCTGGTCTGGGCACAAGGCAGGGCTCAGCCCCAGCCTCAACACGCATCCGCTCTCAAAGTGTCTTGCAGGCTTCCATCCCAGAGTTAGCTCCTCAGTGATTTGGGGCTTCCACAAAGTCTGTCCTGTGTGTGTGTGTGTGTGTGTGTGTGTGTGTGTGTGTGTGTGTGTGTGAGAGAGAGAGAGAGGGGGGGGGCAGGCAGCAGCCAGGCCCAGGTGTGCTTAACTAGGGTCGGCCAAGAAGGGACCACTGGTTCGGAAGCCCCACTTGCAAAATGTGAGCCACCTGAGCCACCCGAGTGTGGACCAAGGAGCTCCATAGGTCAGAGTGCATCAATTCGTGTCTAGTTCTACAACTCATTTATTTTGGGACTTTGACAACTCTGCATTTGATTGAGCTTCTATTTCCTCCTCTGTAAACGTGGGACCTCTGGTTATACGTGAGCATTAAGGTTACCTTGGGACACTAAGAGCCATGCTTATAAAGTGCCTTTCACTCGAGACTATTCTTGGTGTGTTACAGGATCTAATTAAACCTGAGCCCCACTCACTGGTCCTTAACACATCACTCCAATTCACAGAACAGTGAGCGAAGTGGGGAAGGGAACACAGGGGATCATGGCTGTTGGAAGCGGCCATGGAGACACTGCAGGCAAGCGCAAGCCTCCTGAAAGAGGAGATTAACAGCAACTCTTACACCTTACCTCACCTCACCTGCCTAGAGGGTAGCTACTTTTCCTCTGCTAATTCTCACTCTACTTATACTTTTATTTCGGTCATGCACAACTTAATTTGCACCAGTCATTTTCTCATTTAAATCTTTGGGGTTTGAAGTTAGCATTGGATTTTATTTATTTATTTATTTATTTATTTATTTATTTATTTATTTATTTTCCGTTGGCACATCATAATCTCACATAACAGTGAAATTCCTTCTGAGTTGAGCTGATTTAATTCCGGAATACACCAGTTTTGTCTTATTATTGCCATTCTACTTTGTACATTGCTGCCAGAGGTCATACCCTAATTACTCAAAAGCTGTTTTATCATTCATCTGTGATGCATCTATTAATCATGCTTTTCCTCCCAGTGGAGTTGGTGATTAACCAAGCTGTGACACTGTCTTTTGAGTGACTTCCTATTTTCTACTTCTGATTTAGTAGCTCTGTGTGCACATCAGTTTCAATCACTATTGACTGATCTTAGCTGGTTCTGACCAGGACAATGGTTCTCATCTTTTTCTCTAAATTGATTCACAGATGTGTAATATTCTGGTTCCCTATTCTGTACTCGGGTTAATGATATGTGAAGGATTTCTGTATGCTTAAGTTCAGAGCTTAAAAGATATGCTTAACTTGGAGATAATGGTATGCATTTTGATGACCTCAGGGTGTGAAGTCCTTGGCTTTGAGTCTATTTGTCTGTCTCTTTCCATGATGTTCACTCCAATGCTGGGTGTAAGAAATCAGAATTAGGTGGAGAATGTTCCATGTATTCTTTGAGAAATTTATTTTATCAAATGAAACACAGGTCTACTGCATTATCTCAAGACATTATAGATCTATTATATTATGTTGGAAAAACGTGTTCAAAATGATCCCAGGCATTTAGGACTAGAAGACATCTGCCGTAAGTTATTTTATTTCGCATGATATGATAATTAGAGGATTTGTAGAACCTACTATAGAAATCAGGTAGGGTTGAGGATGGCCACAGATACCTGTGATTGCCAAAGAAATCCTACTGTTTCTGTCATGGGCAGACAGGATTTGCATGTGTTGACAAACTCTACTTCTCTATATCACATAATCAGTCTCAGTATTATTGGTGGAAACAATACTGGAAACTAAATTTCAATGTTTTCTTTCAAATCCCAATATTAGTTTGAAATCAGTGTTTTAAAGGGAAAAAATTAATGCTTTTTTTTTGTGTGTGTTACTGGGGACTGAACTCTGGGGTATTCTACCTCTAAACTACACCCCCAGACCTTTTTATGTTTTTGTTTGTCTGTTAGTTTTGAAACAGGTTCTCACTAGTCTTGCTATGTTGCTGAGGCTGTCTTTGAACCCGTAATCTTCCTGTCTCAGCCTCCCAAATACTGGGATTACAAGCATGCACCACCATGCCTGGCTAGATGAATGCATTCATTTTGTATTCTGTATTTTTATATGTGTTTCCCATTTTTAAAATGCTCACAGTTATGCGAATGGACTCATGCAAAGTGTAATAAGATGATTAAGATAGAGCTTTGAATGTGATGGGTGTGTGTGGGGAGGTCTTTTTCTTGAAAACATTCATCAGCCATTTATCTGTGAATAGAGATACCTTGTCTATGTAGCTGAAGAGCTATGTTCTTACCACTAAATGATGCTTGGAAAGAGACATTATATACTTGAGCTATCCATAAATATCTAGAGGTTGTGATGTCAGCAGTTACCAAGGATGGAGTCAGAGTGCACTCAGTATGCTGTGTGTGTATGTGTGTGTGTGTGTGTATGTCATATATATTTGTGTATGTGCCATATATATGATGTTTTCTCCATACCACAAGTGTCAACATGTGTACCTTAGAATGCTAAGAGCCCATCATGAGCTCAGTTACTTTCTTTTAAGTTAAATGCACATAATCATCTCCTTTTTGACCATCCCTGGACTTTGTCTCCTATTAATCTCACTGTGTTCTGTGACTTTTCCAAAATTTTCTCTGTAGTTTAGAACCTCTCTTGTTTCTCATTGTCACTTACCATGATTACTTTTTCATAAAACTTTTCCAGAAAGTGATCTGGAAAAGTTCATTCATATTATTTCCCCCCAAATTTGGTTCATCCGTTTCCCTTCTTTTTCCCTTCCCTCTTCCTGCCTCCCTTCTTCCCTTCTTGTATTTCTTTTATTTCTTTCTGTGAGTTGACATTCTCCAAACCCAGCAACCCTTGGAGACATGAATATGGAGACCATTAGCATGTGTGTAAAGTGAGTCTGCAGAGGTGGCCCTTGAGCCATCACAGGACAGCTTCCCAGTCTCTTCTCCCTCACAGAAGAGACCCGGAGATGGACTGCTCTATCTACAAGAGATTATAATGCCAATTCTGATGTCTCGCTCATGGGAGGATAATGCAGGTGGCCACTGATACCTAAGGAATTATGTTGGAAAGGGTTCCAAAACTTACTGTAGGAGTCTAGGACTGTTTCTACTTCCTTCCAGGGATTATTAATTTTGTCTAGACAATCCATTTTGTCTAGCTTGAGGCCCATTTAAGAAGATAAATGTATGGCTAACCTGTGCCCCACACATATGTCTAATCACCTTGATAAAAACAAAGGGAAGAATATAGGTAGGGTGGGCTACAATTTATTTAAATAAAAGGAATGAGGATATTCACATATATTTATATCTTTGCTTATACTTTTGAAGTAAATGGGAAAGTAACCAAGAAAAAGGTTTTAAAAGTGTACCGCTATGATGGGCTACAGGGGAAGGGGCAGACCACTGGTCAAAGCTAGACCTTTCTGAATATATCTTAGTTTTATTAAATTTGATTACAAAGCAATATTCACAATTTTATAATTATATCCCTAAATTAAAGGAAATGAAAATATCAATTTCTAAAAAAATCAAAAGTAAAGTTAAACAATAAGCTTGTTAAGTTGAAGACATCCACACATATATTTTAAACAGTAATTTGTGTATACTGAATAGTTTATATCCCATTGTTAAAAATATTTAAATTCCTTTTAATAGTTGCATTTTTGTTAATGATAATTTTTTTTTATTTAAAACATTTCACTGTGACTCTGAAACTTACTCTGACAAGGCAGTCATGTGATTATATTAATATGATTAGAAACAGTGTGAAAAGAGAAACAAATATAAACTCATAGAGGTTAAGTAAAGATTCTACAATATTGAATTTGAATTGGATATATCAGTGAATACTCTGAATATATTTTCTCCTGAGGAAAATTAAACTATTTCCTAATTTATTCTGATAAGAAACTAGAACCAAGCTAGGAGGTAAACATTCATTAATTCATCTCAGTACTAAAAGTTCCTATCCACCATTATTGGTAAACACTAGAGAACTAACTCATTATCCTGAGCATGGGTTCATAAAAGAAAAGTCAAGTATTTATTCTGCTTTTGCTGATTAAACTGCATTTCAAGATAGCCAAATATTTGATGAAATGAAGTTCTCTTTATATAAGTATTCCTGATTTAAAAAAGAAATCAAAGAAAGGGCGATAGAATCAGTATACCACCATCGTATAAACTCAAATGAAATAATGTACTTAGAGCACCTCAGTGATAGCTAATATTGTAAAAACAGAGACAGATAGGTACTATGTGCCTGTCCAAGGAAGTATGCAATGTGTCCTTTGAAGGATTTTTGACGGAAAGTCACACCTAAATCAGAGCAAGCCCAAAGTTGCAAGCCCAAAGTTCTAGATGCCAGTTTACAAAATAATAATAAAAGAACAGAAGAACATATCATGTGACGTGATATGGTGGGGAAATAATCAGTCTGACTTGGGAAAATTCATAGGATAAATGGCCAGGTTTTAAAAATAGACAAATTGAAAGAAAATGGAAGAGAGAATGATCCCTAATGTAAAGATGGATCTAAGAGAAACAACCACCAAATGAGATTGGAAATGTTTGGTGTCCTGATTTGAATAATATTGCATACAAGTGTATATACACCTACACATACAATTTCAAGAGATAAGTAATCCACACAGGACTCTGAAGATGGTACAGAATGATTGTAAAATGTTAGATGTTAAAATGAAGTCGTGCTTTTGTTTAAAAAAGAATCCTTGTCATATAATGATATATTTTCAGATATTTATGCATGAGATAATATGAAGTCTGTGGCTGAATTTAAACGAATCTTGTAGGAAAGGTGATAAACTGAGAAGGGATGTGGGTGTAAGTGAAATAAAATGGGCCATGAGTTTGCAATCTTTGAAGCTAGATGTGTGTGAGTTTTGTAATTCTATTCCCCCTACTTAAGTATATGTTTGAAAATCTTCATAATAAAAAAAATTGAGTGGCAGGTATGTTTTCTTCCTCTTTAATTTTTTAGTAGCTAAAGTTCCCAATCTGGCACAATACACATTTACTTACAACAAGTTAAGGCTGATGAGAACGAAAACCATGAGGACCAAGCAGTTTAAAGAATCAAGATTAATGAGAAATTAGTTGTCTCAATTGGGGAAGAAGAGAGGCTGTTCAGATCCAAGAGAGTAGTCAGCCAATTCTATAAAGGGAAATTCAGACTGGGAGAGGGATGTGTGTGTGTGTGTGTGTGTGTGTGTGTGTCTGTGTGTGTGTGTGTGTGTATGTGTGAAGGTATGTTGCTGCCAAGAAACAAAAAAGGGAGAAAGGATAGATTTTATAGGGAAGAAAAAAGAGAAATGTTATGGTTTGGATTTATAGCATCACCCAGACCTCCCAAGGCAGCCATACTAGAGGTGGAATAACCAAGGAGGCCATGTGGGAGAC
>PVLC010009378.1:35987-54427 GCA_004027655.1 Graphiurus murinus
CCCCCCCCCCCCCCCCCCAGGCCATGCTCCTTGGACTTTACCTTCAGCCTAACATAGACTGAAACCCTGAAAATCTGCATAACCATGAGCAAGTCAGTCTTCCTTCTCTAGGTTGTCATCAGGTTTTGGGAGTCATGGTAGTGAGAATGCTAACTAGGACATGGTTCTATCTTCCTTCTTCACCACCAGACCTCAGCCCAAGTGGCACGTGAACTCATGGGCCATGCAGGTGGTCTGTGACTCGCTTGCTTCCAGCTGCCTACCCTTGGGTAGTGTGGAGTGGCAGTGTGATGCTGAGTAGATTAATCCTCTGGTATCTACCTCAGCAGTGGAGTGGATTTCCTCACTCTTTTCAAAGGACACCCATGGTAGGTGACTGAAAGTGGCTATGTGAGGTCAGCACATCATCTCATATACTTTTGTCCAGGCTTTGAAAAATAATTTCACAAGGCCACATGGAAATACATTATTTATTATTATTATTATTATTATTATTATTATTATTATTATTATTATTGTGTGTGTGTATGTGTGTATGGTACTGGGGATTGAACCCAGGGGCATTCTTACCTCTAATATACACCCCCAGCACTATTTTATTTTGAAACAGGGTCTCATTAAGTTGCAGAGGGCCTCACTAAGTTGGTGAGGTTGGTCCTGAACCAGTGATCCTTCTGTCTCAGCCTCCCAAGTACTGGGATTACAAATGTGTGCCACCATGCCTGGATGATAACACATTTTTAAACAAGATTTTGTTTTATTATAATTGATCAGTATCTGTATCTATAGCTCTGTTGTTTTTCTTCCTAAAACACCTAATATAAGGCAAAATTAGAAAATGAGAACAGGGAAAACATATCTTTCAAAATGAGCTACCTTTGAAAAATGTAAAGTTTTTTAAAAAAATCAATTATTTATGGTCACTATTCAGCTATAGTATTTTTTTAGGAAACATCATCTAGAGCACAAATATAGCAAACTTATACATATAAATTATTCTGACACCTGACAGGTGCAACTTATAAAGTATGAAACAGCTTACATGTTAGTGGCACAATTATAAATCTTTAAATATCCTTTTTTATCACATTATAATGCATTTTTAGAATGCATTTTGCTGGTTTGCCTTGACGTTTCCTCCAGATTACTG
Organism: Graphiurus murinus; assembly: GCA_004027655.1. Classification (NCBI taxonomy): domain Eukaryota; kingdom Metazoa; phylum Chordata; class Mammalia; order Rodentia; family Gliridae; genus Graphiurus; species Graphiurus murinus. Next base: position 37,138 of record PVLC010009378.1, read on the forward strand.
CAGATTTACTGCAAGCACTGAGTTTTATGATGACTGTAGTTGATCTCATTATGCCTGATACCTAGGGTTTATAAAGTCTCTGTAAACAATGAATTATCAAATACTGATAATTGACATTGCCTTGAATAACTCAAAGTTTTGGAAGCTTTGGGTACAGTGACCACAAAAGCACCTTGAGTATTGATTTGGAGGTTACAAATAAATTTTAGCTGGTAGGTGAGTTCACAAACATACAGTCTGTGAATAATGAGGATTAGCTGTAATTTTCTATTTGTATAAAAATGCTATCTGGGTCACTAGCTCTGGTATATTCTTTCCAGATATTTTATAATCTAGTTACAGAACTAGCCTCAGGTAAAATAGTAAAGTGAGCAATTTTTTTTTCCTCTTGGAAACTGGCTTGTTCCTTCTCAGTGGTAAACAATTTTTTTTTAAAAATTCAATTTGTGTTTGCTCTCTGGAGTCAATATGACTAAAATTTAAAGTACAAGTTCTCAAAGATAAGGACCATGTCTGTCTTGTTAACATTAATTTTCCAGAGCCTAGCTTGGTGCTGGAAATATAGTAGGTGCTCAGGAAATATTAGATATAATAAACGAATCTATGTCATTAGGAACATGTATCTACTGTAGGGAACAGGTTAGGGTACTTCACACAGCAAAGGGGAAGGAAGATGGCGGGTGGAATTTAGGTTGCCAGTCAGCTGCTATTAGAACAGGACTAGTACCCTGGATTATACAGGTGGGCATGGTATAACCAAAAGGGTCCTTAAAAGTTATAGAAGGAGCTTGGCATGGTGGCACATGCTTATAATCCCAGTACTTGGGAGGCTGAGACAGGAGGATCACAGGTTCAAAGCCAGTCTCATCAATTTAGTGAGGCTCTCAGCAACCTAGTGGGACCCTGTTTCCAAATAAGATATAAAACCAGGCTGGGGGTGTAGCTTGGAGGTAGAATGCCTCTGGATTTAATCTCTAGTACTAAGAAAAAGTCATAGAAGGTTGAAGAGGAGATTCTAAGGGAGACATAGTGTGTGGCTGGAGAAGAGAGAGATGCAAGCTGAGAATGACTTGACCTTGTGGTGTTCACTTTGAAGACCTAGGGAAGGGCCAGGAGCGGAAGAATCAAAGACATTTGTGCAGCCTTGACATGCATGAGAGGGCAAGAAAATGGATGGTCACCTAGAACCTCCCCAAAGGGCTGCATCCTGCTCACATACTGCTTTTAGCCCAGTGAGGCATCTGTGACATTTTGGCCTCTACAACTGTAAGGTAATTAATTTGTGTTGTTTAAAGTCACAAATTTTTGGTAATTGGTAATTTGGCACACACCCATGCCATAGAACATTAATACACCCACCAAATGCCATTTACAGCTTCATAAGTGATATCACAAATTGGAAAGTCCATTAAGACACACAACAATGAATGTTTATGTATCAACATCAAACTTCATGGTGAGAACTGACATTGATATTTTTGGGGAAGCTCATTCCCTGTCTTCAAATCTTACTATATAATTTGGCAGCTACTCATAAAACTGATTTTGTAAATCCTTTGGAGCCAATAGTCTATCTTGCTTTAGGGCTAAAATAATTGATGTCTCACCGTTTTGTCAATTTTTGAATGTGAGATAAGTAGGTACTTCGTATATTTACAAATTATCTCTCAAGTAATATTTCTGTATGTCCAAAAGTTTTAAAATCAGGCTTTGTGATAAAATACCGTAGGATCAATTTTACAGTACTAAAAAAAAATAATAAAAGAAAGAAATTTTCCCCTGAAACTTCAGAATTAACGTTCATGAAATTATCTAGCAATGAAGTAATGAAAATTAATGTTGTTTTGAAAACCATGGAACATAGACAAAGTCTTAATTGCATTTTGTCAGCCAACATGATTTAATGGTGGTTTAGATAGAGACGATTGTTTTGCTATATGAATGCATTGAGATGACATGGAACACTTGTATGCTGCCTAGTATGTAGACTGTGCTCAATAAATGTGAAACAGTTGTGGCGGTTCTTGAAAATGCCAATTTCAAAAATTATTTTTTGAAGAGCTGGGTATAGTGGTGCACATCTGTAATCCCAGTACTTGAGAGGCTGAGACAGAAAGATCTCAGGTTCAGGACCACCCTCAGCAACTTAGCAAGACCCTGTTTCAAAATGGAAAAAAAAAATGCCCCTGAGTTCAACCTCCAGTACTAAGAAAAATATTTTTGATTAGCATGTAATATTTGTAAGTATTTATGAGACCCATTGTAATGTTGTGATCTCTGTGTGCATTGGGGAGTGATCAGCTCAGGTTAATCCATCACCTTAAATTTTACTTATTTCTTTAGGGTGAATATTACCATGTAAACAGAGCAGGGATCTATCCCCCTTTACGCTTGCTTTCTAAACTAATGAGAATATTTCATTTAAAAATGCTTTAATTTTTCTGAAACCGATATGATATGTATATTTCTCATTAACAGGGGCTTGACAGACTCTTTTGCTCCAACATCAAGGGTATGTGTTGTACTATTAGTCATTACTTAAGAGGATACATAAACATCACTTTTAAACATAGGTGGGTAGCAATTACTCTGCAAGTTCCCACGCCACAGATTTCAGCTAAATCAGCAAGCATCTTTTGGTGTCAGGACTATTGCAGAGACATTTACCCCGAGAGCTCATTACCGCCTCACTGTTGTTTTTTTTTTATCCTAAGAAAGGCAATAGCCTTATGCTTTGCCAGGAATGTACTCTCCAGGAAGTCAGCATTTTTCAAACGATGGTATAAAAATCAAAATGAAAAAAACAAAACGAAACAAAACAAACTTTCCTCCGCACAACAAAATACCATTCATTCCCGTTTAGGGCAGTGATGAAGTGGTTCTGAAACCTTTAGAAATATGTGTGTTGAGTAGGCTATTGATTAAATGGACTGGAAATGAATGAAAGACAATGGGTTCCTAGTGTTTTCATAAACCTATCAGTCAGTTCTCACCAAGTAAAATGAGCACAAAATAAAGCAGGAAAACTCGAGATAGCTGACACTTATCTCCTGTATAATATTGTGACTTCTCCTATCTCATGGACAATAATATCACTGCTTGTGATCTGCAAGTCTGTATTGATTTATTGCCTTTCAGTGCTAGGACATACTTTGGACATTTTACACAATCTACATATGTATCATTTAAGTCTAAATTAACATGAACGCTATTGCATGACATTTGACATAAAGGAAGTGGAAACCAGGGACTGTTCCAAGTCATACCATGTGGGCAGTGTCTGACTCTTAAGTTCAATTCTGTCCCAACAGCACTGTGCTGCTTCCAGAGTAGAATCAATCATTTTGTGTTTCACATTATAATATTTAATGTGCTCTATGCTTTTGAAGTAATTCTAGAAAAAATGGAAAATAATTCCTAAAAAAAGGAAAAAGGTAGAGGGGTATGGTTGGACATGCCTGTAATCCCAGTGCTTGGGGGGCTAAGAAAGGAGGATCACAGGTTTGAGGATAGCCTCAGCAACTTAAGGAGACCATGTTTCCAAACCAAACCAACCAAACAAACAAACAAACCAAAGTGCCAGGGGTATAGTTTGGGGGTAGAATGCCCCTGGGTTCAATCCCCTGTACCACACACACACACACACACACACACACACACACACACACACACAAAGGAAGGGAAATAGTTAACATGCACATTCATAGTTAACATCATATATGTGTATATAAACCAAAACAATTTTCTGTAATATAACAGAACTCTTTCTAGTATATAATAACATATGCATATGTAAAAATGTGTTGTCACTGGAGAAACAAAAGAAAATGGGTATTGCTAGATACTAGAGCAGCTCACATGTTAGGAAATAATACCCAGTCATGATGAGCAGTAAAAGCTTTCTGCAGGTGATGCAAGTGCTGCTCTGTCGGTAGGCCTCACAGACATGAGGCGTGCTGTGAGTCCTGTGCACGCACACATCCACTTATCCCCACAGCCCTCATCTGGTCCCTGTTTGTGTCTCCCCTGAAGCTAAGCTCAAGTCAGTGTCGTGGAGCTCATTCTGCAGCTTCGTGTGTAGCACCTCTTCCAACAGTACTTCCAGAGTGCTACTTATGGGGGGCCTCATGACATCTGCATGGTGACCTATCCTATCCTCAGACTTTCCAGTTCTTCTTTCTAATGTGTGCCCCAACTGATGCGTTTTAGCTTAGGTACCCCCAGGATGGACCCCAAGCCAAGAACTTGAATGCAAGTTATATGTTGGGTAAACCATCGCAGGAGCGACTGTAGGGAGGGAGGAGAGAGAGACCGAGAATGGAAAGCAGCTAACACAGGTTCAGCATGGGCAACTGGGGTTTCATCCCACTGAGCAGTTCCGGAAGTCAGTGTATTTCACATGTTCAGCATTATGCACCCACAGGGCAAAGTTGCTGGGGTTATCCCTCTTCCTGGGAGACAGAAAGTTGCATAGTAACGAATGCTGAAATCCAGCAAGACATATCTGGGCATCTGGAAATGGGAGCAGATTCTCTAACTCATCTGTTGGAGCTAATTTGTTGAAGCCATCAAGTTCTCTTCTATTAATCCTTGCCTCTGAGGCCTGTTCGGTCTATGTCACCCTCTGAAGGCCAGGGTCAGGCTCTCTGCCTTCTCCTCAGGACCTATTTCTGTGATTGCGTCCCTGGAGAGAAGCCGGGTGTTCCTTGGCTAACCAGGTTGTCCTAGCTGGGGATTCTGCTCATGAAGGGCAACAGAATGTTCTGACTCCATAGACATTAGGTACCAAAAAAATAAAATAATAATAAAAATGACTCGTTAAAGCAGGCACTGTTTCCCCTCATTATTGCGTTACAAGAGAAGTCCAAATTGGAAGCCTGGGACATGGCTTGACAAGTAACTTACTGAGCTATCCCTCTCTTATCAGCGAGAGGAGACCACATTTATTCCAGATCCTTACTCCTCTTCGGCTTTCTTAGCTACCTTGAATTCTTCCACCCGCTTCTGGGACTTGACCCTGCTGAAATTTGGGAAGCAGAGAGTCTGGTATTTCTTTAAATTTCCATGAACCACTTTTTTCTATGGACACAGGACACGGGCAGTAAATCACCCTGACTGTTGGCTCAAGTGCAAAGATTCCTCTGTCCCTTTGCATACGAGGAAGAGTCGAATGCGGTAAATGCTTCTGACATAAATGAACTCCAGTGGTGCCTTCTTTCACATCTCTTAACTCTTTTCTGCTGGAAAAGTGAACCTGCCTCCAATTTCCTTTCCCTATGAGTGGCTGTCTTTCCAATTTGTGTCTGTCTTATCGAAATGGCTGCTTTTTAAAATGTTCTGACGCATACTCACATTTATTTATCTGAATGTCCTGATGTGCCCCGGCTGTGTCATGACCTCATGAAAAACAGGCTGGCATCTTATGGGGCATCCAGATGACATTGCATGCTACCCATTGGCATGCTACTCAAAGTCTGATTTGCTAACTTGCACTATCAGCATCATATATACTTCTTAGAAGCTGTGCGTGGTGGTGCACGCTTATAATTCCAGTACTTCAGAGGCTTAGATAGGAGGACCCACCGTTTGAGGCTAGCCTCAGCAATTTAGCAAGACACCCAACAACCTAGCAAGATCCTGTTTCAAAATAACAAAATAGGGCTGGGGATGTAACTCAGAGGTAGATTCTCCTGGGTTCAATACCTAGTACCAAAAAAGGGGAAGCTTATTAGAAATGTGGACTGTAAGATTCCACTTCAGACTTACCTTCCATGTCATGTGTGATGTGCACACTGAGTTTGGATAGCATGATTCTCTAGCTGTGCTTCTCAGAGTGTGGCCCTGAGGCCTGGTAGCATCAGCATCACTGGAGAGGGAAGTTATTAGAAATGCAGAACTTGAGGCCCCATTCCAGACAGTACGAGTCAGTCTGTGTTGTAACAAGATTTCCAGACAATTCATGTGCACATTAAAGTTTGCAGTACCTTGCACCCCCAATTCTATTTTTATTTATTTATTTTTATTGCGAAATAGATTCTCACCTAAGTTGCTGAAGCTGACCTGAACCTGCCGCCTTCCTGTCTCAACCTCCCAAGTACTGGGATTATAGGCATGCACTACCACGCCTGGATGCACATTAGAGTTTGAATAACATTGTTTCACAGGACTTGGCTTGCATTTTCAAAGGCAATAAATAATAGGAGATGCCAAATCATTAGCTAAAATTAGCGTTAGTGAAGGATCCAAATATATTTTAAATGGAGACTTGTGTTCTTAAAGATGACTCACTCAAGGGGAACCCCACTATTAATTCTAGAATCAAAATTCTCATTAGAAAACCATGTACCAAATTGGACACGGTTGCGCTTGTCTGTAATCCCAGTATCTAGGTGGCTCAGACAGGAGGATTGCAAGTTCAAGGCCAACCTCAGCTAGGCCCTCAGAAATTTAGCAAGACTCTGTTTCAAAATGAAAAATGTAAATTGGACTACATGTGCAGCTCAGAGCCAGATGACTCAGGTTCAATCCCAAGTACCTAATAATAATATTATTAGTAATAATAATAATATAAAAACATAAAGCGTTCTATCAGGATATGAAGCATCTATACCATGAATCCTAAAAAAAAGATAGCTTCTAGTAAAATAAGGGTAGAAAAAGCCACATGCAGACCTACTTTCTACTTCATTATTCTTTAAAGACACCATAAGACTACTCTAACTGATGAGAACTCAGAGAACTCATCCTTGAGGAAATGGGGAAAAATGGCTTCTCACCACATGACATGCAGAGATTTATTTTCTAGCAAACGCTGCTGGCCTGCTCAAGCACATCTTGTCATTTCGGAAATGTGGCTCTGCTGAACCCGGGGCCGGGGAGGGGGTGGGTATATATATATGGAGAGAGAGAGCATTGAGTCCTTAAGGAGGAACTCTTATTTGAAACAACAAAGGGACATGGAATTTGAATTTTTAAAGCTGGCACAAGTGCACAGGTTTCCCGGGCACAGACGTCCCTGCCCCAGCGAGCACACAGCTTGAGCAGGGCTGTAGTCACAGACAAGTGGCCTCCACAGGTGTAGAACAAAAAGGGACGAGGAAGCCCCCGGCCCACCTCTGCTTTATCCCTTGCCGCCGTGAAACGTGAAATGATGGTGTTGCTCCTTTGCTCCTTGCCTCGTGTGAGCGCTGGAGTCTTACTGGAGTCTTAGCGTAACAGGCTTATCATTTTTATCACAAAGCTTTTTTTTTTTTGCGGTACTGGGGATTGAACTCAGGGGCATTCTACCTCCGAGCTATACCCTCATATACCCTCAGCCCTATTTTTTATTTTGAAACTGAGTCTCACTAAGTTTCGGAGTGCCTCATTAGGTAGCTGAGGCTGGCCTCGAACTCAGATCCTCTGGTCTCAGCCTCCCGAATGCTGGGATTACAAGCGTGCGCCACCACACCCGGCATCACAAAGCTTTTAATCTCGGTAAGCCTGTGAAATGGCTCTAACAAGCACGATTGTCTCAAACCCCTTTCGACTCTGAGCTCCTTATTCTTTTGTTTCTGATGCGTGTATCCTCAATCACCATTTTTGCCGGCGACCTGACAACTTTTTCTTTTCTTTTTTTTAGGAAAGCAAACAAAAATCCTCCTAAATTCTCAGTGTACTATTTCTGTGGTTCTTCTCAATAACTGAGAATGATTTTCATATCCCCAGAGAAGCTCCAGAATATGTTCTTGTTAGGAAATGCGATGGAGCAATGAATCGATAAAACTCCGAAGTGAGGTTAATCATGATCACGAGATGGGGGAGGAGGGGTGACCACCGAATCTAGCCTATTTTGTAAAATAGCACTCATTTCATACTTACTTACATATATCTACAACACACATGTGTATCTTATACAGACATGTATCTTATAGCATATATGTATATATGAAGTATATGATGGATAGAAGTATAAAATGTATTCATATTGTATTATATTTATAAATAAATATGTATATATTTATAAGAAGTCAGTATGCACTAAACTTCTGGCTGTATAAAGATGCATGAGCTGGGCATGGTGGCACACACCTATGTGTGAGTCTGGGAGTCTGAGACAGAGGATTGCAGGTTTGAGGCCAGCCTCATCAAATTAGTGAGACTCTCAGCAACTTAGCAAGACCCTCTTTCAAAAGCAAAAAATAAAAAGGGCTGGGGATGTAGCTTGGAGGTAGAATGCCCTTGAGTTCAATCCCCAGCACCAGAGAAAAGAGGAAGGAAGGAAGGAAGGGAGGGAGGGAGGGAGGGAGGGAGGGAGGAAGGAAGGAAGGAAGGGGAACCATGAGGTAGAGTCCTGGACCCCTGAGTGTTCTCAGCCTGATGGGCCTTAGAGATCTGCAAAAGCATTGAGATCTTTGGGGAATGCAGTGCAAAGGCTGTCTGTGGGTGCTCAAGCAAGGCTTTAGCTTGGGTGCAAAGAAAATGGGGACATTCTCTGCAGAGAGGAAGCACATGTGGTGTGCTTGCTGGAAAAAGATGGCGCATTCAGAGAGCTGCAAGAGGCACCACATGGGACGTGGAGGCACCAGGGGGCTGTGTCTCCAGCCTCCTTGCGAAGAGACTTCAGCTTACAGTGCTGGGCGTATGTCTGCTAAACTCTAGAAGCTTTCAATGCCTCTTCAGAGAACTGTTGGATCTATCAAGGAGCTATAAAATAACTCAAACATTAGGGGCTTAAATGAGTTCGGAGAAAAATACAGTCAACACAATTGCTTTATTTCATTTTTCCCAACAGAAACAAACTCTATTAGACTGTGAGCACTTTAGTGTGTCTAATATTTTCCCTGATTGTTTTTTCCTCTGGATATACTTCTTCATGGGGATGAACAGGCACACCAAAAAGGGGGGGGGGGATATCAGATGGAGCCCGAAGAAAGAGTTATGCCTATTTATGGTGGCAAGCTCTGGATTCTACAACATCTGAAAATTCATGAGAAAATATGTACCTTTTAAAATTCACCCTTGCATTTGACATTCATCATGAGAGACTGATCCTGGTGGCGGAATGGAGTTGGTCAGGGATGTTTACTCATTTTGCAAGTTGACCTTGAGCAAGTTATTTAAATCGTGTCTATTTAAATGGGGTTTATTCTGTAAATCACAGGTGCTGTGTCCTTTACTTTCATTGAAATTGGAAAGGTTGGATTTTCAGGTACACACACACACACACACACACACACACACACACACACACACGCATATTATTTGGAAAATCTGAAAAGAGCAAGTATGTCCTCTCCATGCTGACTAACTGATAAAAATGGAAGATTTTACATTTACTGGTATTAAATTCACTTATATGATTTATTAGATGGACCTACAACTTTAAACGAAATGACCTAATTTTCTGCTAATTTCTAGAGCAATAGTTTTGTGAGCAGGCTTTTTTCTTCCCCTCTTCTTTCCTCCCAAATTCTATAATATTTGCATAACTTTTGTAATAAAAGTTTTCACTTATTTAATCATACATCATATTTTGAAATAAAATACTTTTGTTGAAGTCGAATTTAAATATTTCTGATATCGACTTAAACATTTATTTGGTTCAATTAAAATATTTATCATTACCAAGCTGGATATCATGCCCCTGGATCCAATCCCCAGTAACACACACACACACACACACACACACACACACACACACACACACACACTAAATAAAAAAATAAAATACTTACCATTACCAAAGGAACCCCATGTAGTGTCAGTAAATAAGTGTGTAAAACCTAGAAGGCACCTATGATGAAGGATGAATCGTTTATATCTGCCTTCCATGAAAAGTGTCCCACACTGACTTCATCCTTTAATTTCTTCTCCTTCTATCCATCTAACGGGTTGTAGATCATGCTGCTCAGGGCCAGTTACTCCCCCTTTTCCAAACTGATGGCTAGGTAACATGACGAATATGTTTCTGCTGATGAAAAATTAGTAGAACAACGAGGCAACTCATTGGAACCAGAACCCACAAACATTCCTCTTTCCAAAGCTGTGTGTTTGATGTGTTTTTATCTCTGATGACAAAGCGGAGTCCTCCCGCAGGAATGAGTGCACTGACCATAGATGGAAACCACCTTGGAGGGTCCTAAGACTTGGCTTTGGAAAGATGCTGACTTTCTGAACTTGCTTGAATCGGATTCTTAGAGGGCATCAGGAGACTTGGCATTGTTAATTTTCTTTTACTTTCACTATTCCTTTTTCAAGCTGAAGTTTCTTAAAATAGGGTGTGATAAATCATTTCATCGGAAGAGAGATTATATTTTTAAAACATCTTTGGTAAAAATCAATGCACAAGGAGAACCAAGTTTAAGCAGCTCTGATTTTGTCACACAAGGCAAGAACAGCACCAGCTTCACTGTAGCCCCATGGAAAGACGTCTGGATTCGAGTGTGTGGTGGTTGGGGGGTACTGGGGATGGAGCCCAGGGGCGTTCTACCTCCAAACTACACCCCTAGCCCTGTTTAATTTTTATTTTGAAACAGGGTCTTGCTAGGTTGCTGAGTTTCCACTATTTGCTGAGACTGTTCTTGAATGTGTGATCCTCTTTTCTCAGTCTCCCACATATTGGGATTATAGGCGTGGTGGTGTGGATACTTTTAAACACCTGAACAATGGTGAAAAATAAAATAATATTGATCATAAATAAGCAAAGACATCTAAAAGCTATTAAAAGTAAGACATTTATAAATCCATGTGTGATGTCAAATTTCCTTATAAGCAAGGGGTGGTGGCACATGCCTGTAATCCCAGTACTTGGGAGGCTAAGTCAGGAGGATTGCAGGTTTGAGACCAGCTTCAGCAACTTAGCAAGACTTTCAACAACCTAGCAAGACCTTGTTTCAAAACAAAAATTAAAATAAAATAGGGCTGTGGATGTAGCTTGGAAGTAGAATGCCCGTGGGTTCAATCTCCAGTACCAAAAAAAAAAAAAAAAAAAACAAGTTACAAATTTTGCTTTGCTAAATGTATAATTTTGCAAAAACAAAAGGTATGACTTTGCTTGAAATGCACATGGAGGTTAACCACTTAATTCAGCAAACAATAACAGAATGCAAAATGCTGGTTATAATAACAGCTACTGTTGCTGTGGTCCACAATCTGATCACCATCAGAAACTCCCCTGTAGTGGAATGAAATTGGGCAACTACCTGGTCCCACAAAGGAAGAAGGCTTGCCATATTTAAGTGCCCTAATTTTTATCTAGGGAGTGGAGGGAAATGGGACAGAGCTAAAGCTGTAATTGTGTAATTGGTAAGAAAACAAAAACAAAACAAGCTGGCCAAAGAGGTGGACATCTGGTCACATTGGCAGTTTAGACCTGATTTCAGTCAGACACAATTACAGAGTGGTCTTGCTTCTGCCTCACCGCCCCACGGCCACAGGGTGACCTTGTGTGATGCTGGTACCCTGTGGAATTATTTAGGCTCGGTACTAAAACACCATCCTGGCTCCCAGCTGACAGCAGCGGCAGCCAGGGACTGCTTTTATCTGTCTCATTGTCCTCCACCTTCTGCCTTCTGCGCATCTGTCAGTGCTCCTGAACGTCACAGACTATCATGGCCACTCACACTACCCCACGCAACTTGGAGGCATCCTTCCCACTTTACACAGAAGACATCCACATCTTTCAGAAGTCCAGGAGCTTGCCCATGGCACAAGGAGCAAACTGAAGCTCTATATCACAGGAGTGACTTGGTAAATAAGTAAGCACATAAGGAACAATGAATAGCTTTAGAGGAACACAAGACCGTAGAGATTGAGAGGAGCCAGAACACCTTGTGGAATTGGGCACTTGGGATATAACTTAGGTATGGAGAGAGTCCTTTTATTTTTGTGGTACTGAGGGTTGAACCCAAGGGGTATTCTCCCTCTAAGATAGACCCCAGCCCTATTTTATTTTTTATTTGGAAACAGGGTTTTGCTAAGTTGCTCAGACTAGTTTCCAACCTGCAATCCTCCTGTCTCAGACTCCCAAGTACTGGGATTACAGGTGCACATCACCATGCCCAACTGACATAGATTTAAAATGAGGCTTTGTGGGGTGGTATTTGGCAGGGATTCTGAGCAAAGAAGAGATGAGAAAAAAGGAAGCGTACAAAGAGCAGTGTAGGTACAGTAATAGCTAATGTGAAAGCCAGAAGGGGAAGACTCCGGATGCAAGACTGGGGTTGGGTTTAAATAGAAGGTTTGAGAAGGGTGTGCTTAATTTGTCACTCAGTGTTTTTGACTCTTTGATGCTGGGAGTGGTGAGTGTGATAATAATGAATGCTTATTGAGCTTTTTGCATCAATAGTCTTTCGTTTATTCAGCACATACTTACTGAGTGTGGGGGATGCACGCCTGGCTAGGGCTCTTTCCCTTTCTGAGAGGCCATCAAGAGCTGTCAGACACACAGGACCTTAGAGCAACCCAGCGTCTGTTCTAGTAAACATGTGCAACACACCTATCGTGACACGGGAAGGCTTTGTTCAGTCGTTGCTATTTGAGCCAGGAATCCCAAGTGTAGAGAGCTGTTTCCAAGCAGACAAGTCCAGGGGCAATGGTGGGGGGATGGGGTTGGTGCAAGGTGCAGAAATGAGCAATGAGACCAAGAAGAGTGCTAGAGACGACAGGTAAGAGAATGTGGTGTTCACTGAGCGACCCGGGTCTGGAGAATTATGGAGGAGATTAAATGATAAAGGGTTACACCCTCATGGGATTGGAACTAGCAGGGACAGTGGCCCAGTCGAGGAGTACAGGGCTGGAGATGCACTGTAGAGAGGACAGACGCTTCGTAATGTGGGAGCAGCACCCATCAGATAATGTGACAGGAAAGTCCATGTTCACCATGATGCATTTGCTAGCAATAGGATGTATAGAATGTATAGCAACTGTTACATACATAATGGTAGCAGTGAGTAGCCAGAAATAATAAGGCCTGAACCATAAAATACAAGTGTTGGAGTCAATTCACAAGTCTGTCATTTCATGATTAAAATTTCATGGTTGTAATGGAGGCATTACAGACATTATCTATCTATCTATCTATCTATCATCATCTATCTATCTATATACATATATTTGTTCATCTTGATTTCAGACATGTATATATTTGTTCATCTTAATTTCTTTGTCTACATATCTGACACACACACACACACACACACACACATATGTATATGTATATATGGGGGCGAATTGAGATTGAGAGATTTTACACTGGAGGAAACCTCGGACTTCATGTAGTAGGGAGTTTCTCAGACTTTGTTTAGCGTGGACAGAACGCATCCAGTGGGCTTTTTTAAGTGTGGTGGGATGCTATCTCCTGTGCCCTGTGCCTTACCCACCCACCTTCCTCGCCACAGACACCCAGCTTGCTTTTCTTTTCCTCTCTCATCTGTCATGCTGCCAAGAGCCTCCCTGTGTGCATCCCTTGAGCAGCGGTGCGAGAATGGCTTTGGGGTCTGTAACTAGATGCAGACCCACTAGGTGCTAGGGTATCACTGACTGTTGATGTACCATGTAATACAAGGGCGGCTTCAAGAATACTTCTTCCAATCTGTACTCCCACCAGCAATCCACGAGTGCTCCTATAGCCTATGTCTATGCCAGCATGTGGTATTACCTAGCTTTCTGACTTTTGCCAGTTTTTTTAAATACAAAGTGATTTATTATTTTAAAAAATAATATTGGGCTGGGCGTGGTGGCACACACCTGTAATCTCAGTACATAGGAGACTGAGAAAGGAGGATCATAGGTTTGGGGTCAGCCTTCAGTAACTCAGTGAAACTCTCAACAACCTAGTGAGACACTGTTTCAAAACAACAACAAAAATGGTTAAGGGTGTAACTTAGAGGTGGAATGTCTCTGTGTTCAATCTCCGGTACCAAAACAGCAACAATAATAGTAATACCATTACTACTACTACTAATAATAATATTGGGCCTGCATATACTTGTTTATACTTCCTATTTCACCTTGTGAACCTCATGACCTTGGATAAGCCACTTCAGCTTTCCAAGTTCCAGTTCCCTCATCTATGAAATGAAGAAAAACAGACTGTCTCTCATAGAAAGGTTGTGAAATCAAATAATGTCCATGGAGCAATTAATCAAAAAGCTCTCACAATGAGTTATCCATATTAGCTGCTGTTCTCTGATTTGCTAAAAAAAAATGATTTCACAGAAGACAAATGTAGAAAGAACACAGATAATGGGGTTATAAGAAAGGTGCCAATAATCACAGTTCAGCTTGGGGATATTCTTAAGAGGTCGCTGGAACCTAAAGCAAAGCCACCTGAGTGTCCATGGTGGAACAGGGTGGGTAAGGCATAGTGCACAGTAAAGGAGGCACAGAGGGCCTGCACATTCGGTGTCCAGGAAGCTGATAATGTCTGGGACAAGGGAATTTTGGTCAAGGATGGACAGTAATAGTAAATCAGAGGAAAAAGTTTATACATACACATATATATATATATGTGTATGTATATATATATATATACATACACATATATATATATATATGCGTGTGTGTATAGTGCTTCCTCTTTTGTTCATAGATTTTTATAGAAGTATTATACTCAAAACTTCATATTAGAAGTTGTTAAATCTGAAATCTTGTCATTTAACAAAACCACTATTAAAACTGATGTAAAACTAGGGATGGTGGTGCACACTTGTAATCCCAGTACTTGGGAGGCTGAGATAGGATCGCATGTTTGAGGCCAGCCTCAGCAACTTAGTGAGGCCCTCTGCAACTTAGTGAGACCCTGTTTCAAAATAAAAAAAAAATAGGGCTGGGGATGTAGTTCAGAGGTAGAACACCATTGTGTTTAACCCCCAATACCACACACACAGACACACACACAGACACACACACACACACACACACACACACACATACACACACACAAAAGCTGAGACACCATCTTTTTTCTCTTCTTATTATGTTTAGCTTTGAATTAACTTATAAGTATGCTGATCACACAATACAATCATGTGTCATACTTAAGTAATGAAGAGAGCATGCTAATTTTTGAGTAGCCTGCAAAAATCAACATTTTAATTGCTTCATAATATTCCATCAAGTGTGCATGCCAGGTTAATTATATTTTAGTGTTCTGGACTTGAAAGTAATTTGCTATCTTTAAAAATGTATAGTGTGAATTACAAATATTTTAATCAAATGAGTTTAGATCAGCAAAGGTGTAAGCCAATGTGCTTATCCATACTTTATGCAGTGTTTGCATAGCCCAGCAGAGAGTAAACACTTTCAGTAACATTATCTTCACGCTTCACTGTGACCAGCACTCAGGGTAGTGCTGTTGCATTATAGCTGGAAGAACGAGCCACAGCTGTGTGCTTCAGAATTTGCCTTAGATCTGACCTATTTTTACTATTGTGATACTGGGGATTGAATCAAGAGGCATTTTACCGCTGAGCTATACCCATCCCTATTTTGTGGGTTTTTTTTTTTTTTTTAATTTTGAAATTGTATCTCACTAAGTTGAGGAAGGCCTCACCAAGTTACTGAGGCTGGCCCTGTACCTGCGATCCTCCTGTCTCAGCCACCCAAGCACCAGGATAAAAGGCATGCACCAGCAGGCCCAGCTAGAGCTAACCTTTTTAAGAGCCCATACTGGAGTTCACTGGGATGTTCTGATGTGTGAGTCCCCTGTGGGATGATCAGGTAAATCAGCAAACCCATCACTCACAACCTTGTCACACCTATGTGATAAGAACATTCAAAACCCATTCTTTTAGCCATTTTGAAATACACAATACATTGTGCAAAACATCATGAGCATATAGTGCCATTATTATTTGGTGATTAAAAATGAAGTACAATTTAAAAATAAAATAAAACAAAGATATTAAAATAAAAAGCATTTCAGAATCACTAAGAGAGTAACTTAAATCACTGCAGTTTAATTATGCAAATCAATGAATAATAAACTCACCCTATTTGATTTGATTTTAATGACTTCATTTTTGTGTGTGTATGTTACTGGGAATTGAACCCAGGGATATTCTACCTCCAAGCTGCACTCCCTACCCTATTTTATTATCTTATTTTGAAACAGGGTCTCTCTATTTTACTGAGAGCTTCACTATTTGCTGAGGTTGGCCTCAAACATGTGATCCTCCTGTCTCAGCCTCCCAAGTATTGAGATTACAGACATGTGCCATCACACCCAGCTTGGTGACTTCTTAATCTCAAGGAAACTAATAAAGGAATGCAGCTTAAATAAAGAAGCGCTAACACTGGAGCTTCATCTTCCAGTGCACTTCCTCAAATACACACCATTCAACTTCATAACTGATTTCAGGGCAGAGGGGCTGACTTAGAACCTGATACATGCAAGTGTTCCAGAAAAACTTTATTAATTATTCTTTAGCTGTTCAAGACATGATGTGTTTGTATATGATTATGTCAAGAACACTGAGTTCCAACTTGCTTAGCACAGTGAAGAGAAATATTAGAAACTCAAGATTTAACATAAGAATCTTGGTTGGTTATTTATTTATTTATTTATTTATTCATTTATTTATTTATTTTTGTGGTACTAGAGATGGAACCCAGGGTCATTCTACCTCTAAGCTACACTCCCAGCCCTTTTTATTTTTGAAACAAAGTCTTGCTAGTTTGCTGAGAGTCTTGCAACATTGCTGAGGCTATTCTCAAACCTGTGATCCTCGTGTCTCAGCCTCCCAAGTCCTGGGATTGCAGATGTGCACCATGATGCCCAGCAATGTGCTTTCTCTAAGCACTTGGGTTACTTTATATAAACACTTGCAATTTGATCTTTAGAACTCATGACAATGGCATTGTGCCAAAGAATTTTATGGGAAACATACTTGATAATGACATATATTTGAGTATTGCTGAAACAATAAGGAATGATAATTGGTGAGATGGTTGATATGTTAATTAGCTTGATTGGATCTTTCTACAATGTATACATAGATCAACACATCCCACTTACTATGGAAATCTACACAATTATTACTTGTCAGTTAAAAATAAATAAATTCAAATGGGAATCTGGGATAAATGTATCATACAATGAATGTATTTCCAAAACTGATCTACAAATTCAATGCAATACCCATGAAATTACCAAGGACACTCCTCACAGACATAGAAAAATCAGTCCTTAAATTCATCTGGAAAAACAAAAAGCCCAGGATAGCCAAGGTAGTTCTTAGCAATAAAAATCATGCAGGAGGCATCACAATACCTGACTTCAAACTCTACTACAAAGCCACAGTAATAA
>PVLC010009379.1:0-54280 GCA_004027655.1 Graphiurus murinus
GCTATTATAAGTGGGATTGTGTTTCCATTTCCTTTTTCAGAAAGTTTGTTGTTAGTGTATAAATAAGCTACTGATTTTTGCATGTTGATTTTGTGTCCTGCAACATTACTGACTTTATTAGTTTTAACAGTTTTTTGGTCTAATCATCAGGATTTTCCATATAAAAGATTTTGTTTGCAAACAAGAGACAATTTAACTTCTTATCGATTTGGATGCATTTTTAAAAATTTATCTTATTTAATTGCTCTGACTAGGTTTTCAGTGCTATATTATTTATTTATTTATTTACTTTTTGCGGTACTGGGGATTGAACCCAGGGGCATTCTACCTACGGGCTATACTCTCAGCCCTATTTTTTTATTTTTTATTTTGAAACAGGGTCTCACTAAGTTGCAGAGGGCCTCACTAAGTAGCTGAGGCTGTGCTCGAACCTGCGATCCTCCTGCCTCAGCCTCCCAAGTACTGGGATTACAAGTGTGTGGCACCATGCCCAGCTCGAGTGCTATATTAAAATTGTGAGAGTGGACATCCTGGCATAGCTCTAGAAGAAAAGCTTTCAACTTCCCACCACTGAGTATGATGTTAACTATGGCTTTGTCATACAAGATCTTTATTATTTTGAGGTACATTCTTTCTCTATCTAGATTATGCAGTTTTTTTTAATCATGAAAGGAGGCTGAATTTTATCCAATTTTTTTTTCTGCATCTATTAAGATCATCATATGGTCTTCATCCTGTTAATGTAGTGTATCACATTTATTGATTTTCATATATTGATTTATCTTTGCATCCCAGGGATAAATCCCACTTGATCATGGCAAATAATTTTTAAATGTGCTATTGTATTCAGTTTTCTCATTTTTTTTGTTGAAGATATTTAAATTTATAATCATCAAAGATATTGATCCACAATTCTATTTTCTTATTGGTTTCTGTTTGGTTTCTCTAGCTTTGATGTACTACATTTGAAAGTTTTCTCTCCAGTTTTTTTGGAAGAGATTGAGAAGGATTGGTACTACTAGTACTTTAAATTTTTGGTGGAATTCAACAGTGAAGCCATCAGGTTTGGGCTTTTCTTTGATGGGAGACTTTTTGTTATCACTTCTGTCTCCCTACTGGTCACTGAACTATTGCATTGATATTGGTCTATTTCTTTTTCTTTATGATTCAGTCTTGGTAAGTTGTGTCTCTGAACTCACCCATTTTTTCTAGGTTGTCCAGTTTGTTGGCATATGATTGTTCATAGTAGTCTCTGATGATCCTTTATATTTTTGTGAGGTCAGTTATAATGTCTTTTTTTTTTTTCCTAACTGGTTTCACTAAAGATTTACCAATTTTACTTAAAGAAAACCTCTCTGTTTCATTGCTCTTTTGTGTTTTTCTAGTCTCTAATTCATTTATTCCTGTTCTGATCTTTATCATTTCCTCCTCCTATTAACTGTGGACTTAGTTTGTTGTTCTTTTCTAGTTCCTTGAAGTTAGGTTGTTTGTTGGGATATTTCTTCTTTTGTTGTTATAGGTATTTACTGTTATGGATTTCCTTCTGTGAATGGTTTTTGCTGCATCCCATACATTTTGGTATGTTTTATTTTCACTTTTGTTTGTTTCAGAATGTTTTAAAATTTCTCTCTTAACTGTTTTACCCATTGGTTGATCTGGAGTAAATTGTTTAATTCCCACTTATTCGCAACTTTTTCAAATTTATCCGATTACTGATTTCCAGTTTCATATCATTTGGATATTGATTTTCTGTCTGGATGATCTATCCATTGTTGAAAGTGGGATAGTGAATTCCTCTATTATTATTGTGTTTCAGTCTATTTCTCTCCAAATCTATTAATTTTTTACTTTATGTATTTAGATGATCCAGTGTTGGGTGCATATATATGTATTTAAAATTATGATACCTTCTCGATGAATTGGTCTCTTTAATATTAGATAAATACTTCTTTGTCTGGTTTTACAGGTCTTCATATAAATAGAGCTAGTCCTGCTCTTTTTAATTTTCCACTTGCATGAAATACTTCTTTCCATCTTATCACTTTCATTCTATTGTGTCCTTAAAGGTAAAGTGAATCTCAGCCTGTAGATGGGTCTTTTGAAAATCATTTCAGCTAATCTTTGTCTTTAGATTGGAAATTTTAATCCATTCACAAAGTAATTATTGATAAGGACTTCTTACTGCCCTTTTGTTATTTCTTTTCTTATTATTTTGTAGTTTCTTTTTTCCTCTCTTTGTCTTTCTTTGAGATTTGATGATATTCTCTAGTGTTATGCTTTGATTCCCTACTTTTTATCTTTTGTATAGCTGCTACAGGTTTTTTTCTTTGTCATTACCATATGGCTTACATAAAAATGGTTATAACAGCCTATTTTAAGCTAACAACTTAAATTTGATTGTATCAGTCAATTCTACACTTTTACTTCACCCCTCCAACATTTTATATTTCTGATATCAGTTTATATCTTTTCATATTATATATTCCTTAGAAAAATTATCATGTCAATTATTTTAATAGTCTTTTAGCATTCACAGATAATATACATGATTTATATATACCATCATTACAGTATTTGAACTAATTGTATACTTTTTGCATACTCTTCCTACTGACTTGTATTTTCACACATTCTTATGTAGCTAGCTAGTATCCTTTTCTTTCAGCTTGAAGAACTCTATTTAGCATGTCATATGATCCATGTCTGGCAGTCATGAACTCAGCTGTTGTTTGGCAAAGTCATTTTCTCTTTCTCATTTCTGAAGGATAACTTTTCCATGTGTGGTATTCTTGCTTGGCAGTTTTATTTATTTTTACCTTCAGCACTTTTAATATTTGTAAAGTTTTTGTTGAAAAATCTGCTGCTACCTTTACTGGCATTCCCTTATAGAGGTTGACTATCTGAAATACAAAATTCTCCTGGAACTTTTTGACTGCTAACATAACACTCAAACAGTTTTGGATTCTGGATTTTGGGATTAGGAATGTACAACTGATAGTATCTGCTAACATCCCAAAATCCAAAGGAAAAAAAAAATCTAGATTAAGAAACACTTTTGGTCCCAAACATTTCTCAACCCATGTGCAATTTTGCATTTAGGATTTTCTGATGTTTGTTTGTTTGTTTAAAAGAAAAAGTAGCTGAATAGATTTTTCTAAAAACCCATATATAGACTGGCTACAAGCATGAACTAGCTTATTATGGTGTCTGAGATGTAGACAGGCCCAGTACAGCCACAAAGCCTGGAATTGGAGTATGGGCCCCTGCAGAGGAGTTGTAGCTCCAGGATTAGGAGAGGAAGCAGTTCCTTTCTCCACATTGTGAGAATGAGTAGGGGTGTGCAGCTCTGCATCTCTCTGGGGCTCCCCAGCAGGCATAGCTGTTGTTTACCTCAGTGTCAAGTGATGCCAGTGTGTTCTGCAGAACAGGTTCCTGAGAACCAATGTGGTTCCCACCATGTTGCTGATACCTGCAACCTCCATCTTCTTTCTTTGCACGTGGCTGTCTCTCTGGCATCTCAGGTAAGTCACTCTCACCAACAGTGCCCTCCTGTGGATGTTCCAGGTTATTTTCCCCCCTCTGTTGTGTTGCTGTAGATTTCTTAATGAGCCGTTGAGCCCTCTCTGGCCTATTTTTGGTTTGCAAATCTCTTTATATATTTATTCTTCTGTGGGGTGATGAAGGCTGGTATCTCCTATTCCACCATCTTGATTATATCGCTCCAGTGCTCTTCATTTGATTTTTCATATAGTTGATTAAATAAATGATGTGCCAGAAGCTTTTCTTTATCTCTCCTAGAATATGCTGTTGTGAAAAAAGAACATTAGGGATAGATTTGGTTGCCTAGTCACTTCTGCATGCCTAAGGTTAAGGAGGCAGGAATGGGGAACTTCTGCAGCATGCAGAACTACTATTTAACACTGTAAAGCAATTTAAAGAGATCCTCACTCTAAGCTCTGGGTTCACATTGGAACACTACCAGGGACACACTGCCCTGAGGCAAGAAAATGAACTGACAGAAGACTGCTAGGAGACCTTTCCAGCCTGTGAGCATTGGGCTCCGTGTCTGGTGGAGCTCACTCACCAACTGCTCTACATGCTTCTTACTGACAAGGTAGGGGTTAATAATTCAAGAAATTTTTCTTAAAATATAATGAAGATATCTGGTGATACCTATGAGACATACTCCTGGACAAAACATGGGTAGGCAAGACATTTATTCACTTACAGTACAATCTCAGTGAAACCAGTGCCTACAGTATAAATGATAAACTCACAAATGATCAAAACTAAAACTTTTTACAATGTATAATACATGTAGGGATGCTAAATTCAATATGACAAATAGCCCAGGTCTCCCAAATATCACATCTGGCCTTCTATATTTATTATTTCTTAAAATATACAAGTCAATATTAAAGCCCACTAATATGATGTAAATTCCACTAATTTATCTGTTAACTTTATATTTCTCTAAAGGTTCTTAGGTATCTAAGAAATTCTCTAGGTGTTAGCATTCTGGAGTGATGTGTGGGCTGCAGGAACACAAGACAAAATTGTCATATGACCAGATGAAATGGATTGGCAGCCACAGGTAAGGGACAAAATTCATGGAGAGAAGAATCTTTTACATTGCTTGCATTTTTCAGCCTCCTTAATATTAACTCATAGCCTGTTACAACTCATGTTTCCTTCACTTTTCTTACCTGTGCTATCAGGGTAATTGTCAAGTTTATTAACAATATTTTCTACAGAGTAAAACATTTTATAGCATTCAATTATAAAGGTAAATATCAAAAATATCTAGGACAGTAATGAATTATGCATTACAGTCATGGTACTTTCACACCTTGCCATGAAGTCCACAGTTTTAGAAAAATATATTATTGCATATGAAACCACAAACAGGCATTCAGACCTCAGCACATTCTTACAGCATTATATACAGTCCCACTGGAGGCAGAGCACACTATAGATCCACACCGGGGGTTTGTGTTGAAAGTCCCAGACGTACAGCAATATATATATGTACACGTGTATATCACATCTCTTGGCAGTGGCTCGCTTGCTTTCTCAGCAGGTATCAAGGATCTCTCGTGCCACTGAAGGGGCGAGGAGAGCATGTAGGTGAAGACTTTCTGACATTCTTTCCTAGGCTGCCTCCTCAGCAGAGCAGTCGATGCCTGCGTAGGTAAACTTCTCATAAAGTGTGGTGTTCACGTAGGTCTGGAAGAGAAAGAATGGCTAAGAGACACGGGCTGCCTTCGTCCTGCCTCTCCAGGGGCAGTTAGGACAACTCCTTGCTTCTTTTAGCGAGTTTCCATTCACATGCTAGGTACTTGGGGGATGCCTTCCTGTCCTCAATCCCTTCATTGTATTTGGTAATCCTGATAGTAAGATGTCACACGCTCCCTGTCCTTAGTCTCCGACCTTCGCTTTCCTACGCTCTCTCAGTGGTTGCTCCTGAAATGGCCAAGTTTTCTAGGGCTCCTTTCTCTGTCCACATCTCCCTGTGTGGCCTCACCCATGTTTCACATTGAATTACCACTTTGGTTTTGGTGATATTAAACATCTGTTTCCTTAACCTAGATTTATTTACCTGTTGAACCCCAGATTGGTATAGCCAGCTACCTTTTAGAAACGTGTAGGATTCCTGACCCTTCCCATAGTAACCTGTAGGCCAGACTGTTGTCTGTGTCTTCTTGGGCCAGTCATATTTACCTCTCTGAGTCTTATTTCTTCATTTAGAAAATTAAAGGGTCAGAGCTTATGATTAATATTTCTTTGAGCCCTAATAGGCTAATTCTGTGTGTTTTTCTAGCATATGTACAACTTTATTGTGTACAGAAATGTTATCCCCCCCAAATTGCAACTTCTTTAACATTGGAAGGCATATTCTTAATGTCCCTGTAATATCTAAGACTACGCCCAGAACTTGAATTGCATCAATAATTTTTTTTATTGTTGTTAACCACTCTGTGCACATCACGAGTTCCAGTTAAAGAGCTCCTGCTTTAAACTGTGTACTTACCTTTCGTTCTTCTAACATCCTGTTTAAGGACACCAGTATCTGGGCAAATGATGGCCTCTCATAGGGCTTCTCCCGCCAGCACTGTCTCATTAGATCAAACCTTTGCAGACAAAGAATTAAATGGTTAGTTCTATGATTGTGTTTCAGTCCTGGGCATGTCTTAGTGTGAAGCAGGAAACAAGAGAATTGGCCACCAGAGCGTGACTGTGACACTTAGCCAGTAGAAGGTGAAAGTAGGGCACCTAGGAAGTTTCTGCTAGGGCTCCTACCTCCCTTCCACATCCCCTCCTTCTCTGTAGATCTGTGCTGACTCTGGGTACCATTCCTGCAGGATCTTGGTCTTAGCTATTCTGATCATCCAGAAAGAATTTGTGCACGTGTGTGTGTGTGTGTGTGTGTGTGTGTGTGTGTAGAGTAGCATTTCTCTTGGAAAACTACATCTCTCAAAATGTTAGTGTCTCTTGTAAAATGCTACCATTTCATCTCATTAGAAGCAGGACTCTCAAAAGTCCTGTCAACAAAAGGCCTGTTTAACTAAGTACAATAGATTGAATGTTTGACAGTCATCTAAGAGCCAGGAAATGGTTCTTAGCACCAGACCTCAAATCCACTGGTGCCTTGAACTTGGACTTCCCAGCCTTCCAGATTGTGAGATATGTTTCTGTTTATCAACCACCCATATTTTAGAATTTTGTTATAGCAGCCTGGACCAGCACCAGATTTAACATGAAGCTTCCTCAACTGACCATAGAACTTCTTTCTCCTTGTATCATTTATTTCTTGCAACACACTGGTGAACACAGTATGGGAAACATTAGTCTAAACCAGCACTTTCTCAAATGTAGTTTGGACTACTTGTATTATTAAAATGCAGATCACTAGAACCTGCCCTAGACCTACAGAATCAGGACATCTGGGAGTGGGCTTTAGATGCCCCCATACTGAACAGATGCCTCAGGGGAGCTGTGTACACACAGGGCTATCAACCATCAGCCTAGGTGTCACAGATTCTAAATGGTTTGTACTTTAACAGACATTTCTTAATGATGGAACATATTCTCCTTATGGAATCACTCTCAGAAGGTGAAATTTGAAAGACCTTGTCCAGTAATGGTCCAAGTACATCCAGGTGTGCCCCAGGTGGCCTGCATTTATACTTCTTGTAGCAGTGACATTAATGACACACACACTCTCTCTTACAAGTGGCACAATCTGGACAGTAAATTATTTGCTCAACCTAGAGACATGCACTTTTCCAATCATGTCAATTAGGCAGTGGCTCCTATGGAGAGCTCTGGAAGGGTGGTATCACCAAAGTTAATCATTCTTCCTCTCAGAATAAGCTTTATTCCCAAAAAATAATCTTCAGCAGAAGCAAGATTCTGTAAACAAAAATCCATCTTCCTTAATGAAATGGCTCCAAAGTCTCTATCCCCAACATTAATCACAAAGTTTCATACATTTATTTACTCATGGACAATTACATGAATTTTTTTCAGATCTTTTGTACATTTGTCCTTTCTCATTTCAACCTTGCCAACAGTCCTATCTTAAATTCCTCCTAGATTTCTATGCCTGGAAAGCTCCTACTCCTTGTGTTTTATGTAACAGTCTTGGTATCAGGAGCCCCCTCCTTTGTTCAGCTATCTGAGATCTCGGTGTGGCTGTGTGCCTGTGTATATGTATGTATCAGATGACGTCTTCATTACAGTTTACCTGTCCAAGAAGAGCATGGAGGTAGGTTAAAATAAAATGGCCCTCAGGTGAGGCCTGACTTACACCTCGTCATCACAGTTCAGTGGCTTCTCCAGTCTGTAGCCCTGGGGCAGCTTCTCATAGAGTTCTGCACACGTCATCCCGCAGTAAGGGGTGCCACCTGGAAGACGGAAATGGTGCTGCCCTGTCCCTCTGGCAATGGAAGGCGGTGCACCCAGCCCAGGAGCTCCAAAGCCACCAGGGAAGGAGGGAGACAGGATATTGAAGGAGGCGTACCCACAGCACACCTCCCTTTGCAAACCCCCTGTGCCCTCAAGTGTGACCTTCATGGGACAGACCCACCACAAGCTATATTACTGACAGTGCTGTTTCTCTTCCGAGTCTGCCTATGTGTGGCATCTCTGTTGCACTTGTGAGATTTTTCTCTTTTCTAACTGGAAGTCTATAGTTATGTGTTATGAAGCTCTGATTTTATCAGCAATAGCTATTATGTAGTTTTTAATTATAAGAGCAATACATATTTATGGTAAAAAAAAAAACTTGGAATACAAAAAATAAATTAAGGAAAAGTATCACAGTAGCTCATATTGCTTTTCTTTGCAGTACCTTGCAGTTTTTTGAACACATATTTATAAAACATTATATACATATATTATATATAATGTTTTTTGGCATGCACATTTTCACATGCTTCAAGTGGATTCAAAAATGTGACTTTTAATGGCTGCATAATATTCCATATAAAGTAGAAGTAAACTAGTTACAACTCTATGACACCCCTATACAAGCAGAAATAACCTGTAATGAAGTTAATTGCTACCAGGTCATTAATATTAGGTATACTACTTTTAAAAATATACTACTTTTAAAAATATACTACTTTAAAAAAGAGAACCGTGGGAATAACTACCCTCTGATGTACAAATCTGCAAGTCTATATTTCCAAATCACATCTGATAGGACCACACACAGTGCCCTGTGGAATTGTTAGGAGGCAGTGCTTTGCCCAGTCTCACCCAGTAGGTAAACACTGACACTCACCTAAGCTAACGATCTCCCATAGCAACACGCCGTAGGACCATCTGTAGGAAAGACAGATGCAAAGCCAGTGAGTCAGCAAACAGGTTGTCCACTCAGTATCCTGCCCCAAAAGCCAGGGTAACAGACCCTTTCTCAGAAAAAGAAATGTTAAATGTCTGCTCCCTAGGGTAAGGCCCTGCACAGTGTAAGGTCCTCTTCTCTTCGCCAAAGCCCTTAGCTCTAAGTAGAGAACACTAGATGGTACTGTGGAAAACAACCAAAATTCTAAGACAGATCTCAATTAAGTCCCATCTCTGCCACCCGATACTTGGGTGACCTGGGACATTAGTATTGAGTATCTTGGGACCTCTTAGTGTATTCTCATGAAAGTGGGGACACCATTCCCAGCCTCAGTTATGTGGAAACAATACGTAAAAGTCTCCTGGCATACTGTCGGGACACAGTGATTGCTGGTCTCTCCTTCCCACAGGCAAAAGCAAAAGTCCTCAGACAAGTCACCGTAACCCCCCGGGGTGCCAGGTTTTCCTCCTGAAAATGGAGCATAAGGCAGGATGGCAGCTATTTGGAGTTGCTTCCTGTGAGCCCCATCCAGGAAGTGCAGCCACAGGAAGGCCCGTCTGCCTTTTGTTCCTCCAGAGACCAAGAAGTCACATCTCTCCTTGGCAAGCAAAGGAAACCCGGAACCTGCCACCAGTGATGTCACACTCAGAACTGCCACGCGGCTTCATTTATTCTCTGAATTTATTTCCTCCACAGAAGTACGGGATATTCCTATTTCCCTTTGAAACCTCTGTCAAAACTGTATTTTTCGGGGGTGGGGTAAGCAGTAAGGAGCTTACTCACACATCACTGTTGGTTGTGTAGACACTGTAGTTTAGGGACTCAATCGCCATCCAGCGCACTGGGAGCCTTCCCTGGAAAGAACAGAGTGGGTGTCACTGAGCAGGCCAGGGGCTGTTCATGAGGCTGTCGTGGGCCCCAAGCCATGGCTCACTCTAGCCCCCAGGGGACCTTGTTTTTGGACATCAGGCACAACAGGCTCAGGAATTGTTGCTTTGTGAATGTCCTAGCTGCAAACACGCTTTCATTTTTTCATTTTTTTTCTTTTGGTACTTGGGATTAAACCCAGGGACATTGTATCTCTGAGCTACACCCCCAGCCCTTTTTAATTTTTTTTTTGTTTTTGTTTTTGAAACAGGGTCTCGCTAAGTTGCTGAGGATGGCCTCAAACTTGCAATCCTCCTGTCCCAACTTCCCAAGTACTGGGATTACAGGCATGTGCCACCATGCCCAGCTGTATGCTTTCAAATTTAAAGACACACAAATAGCATCTTACTTACCATAAGGTATATCTATGACAGTTTGATATGAATTTATGTATGTAGATGTACACATTCGCGCACATTTAATTGTCGTCTGGTTATTCATTTATTTATCTTGTGGCTCTCATGGGCACCCATGGGCTTGGAAGGGGTGACAAGCATAAAAAACTGAGAATTCCATTATAATGTGGGAAAGGCTAATAGGGACACCAGGGTGAGATGGAGAGATCAACCATGCCCAAAGGCAATGGAGGGAGATTTTCCAGGAGGAGGAGACACCCGGGCTTGGGTCTGTCAGATGTATAGGCATCACCAGTGGGTGGGGGAGGAAAGAGCACCTCAGGCCATAGGGAACAGTGTGCATATGTATCAAGAGAGGTTAAATTAATATAGTGCAGGTTACACTGGGTTTGGAAGTATGTCAAGACACTCGCCCTTTGGGTGTCTGCTCCTGACTCCAGGTTGTTCCTGTTTCTTGGCTTATTGAGTCCAGGCTAGGCAAAATGAGATGGGGACTGGGTATAGTGAAACTTGGCTTCAGAATTTTATTCCTAGTTTGTGCAAATCTTGTATGATGCGGGACTTCCCTTCTCTCTTCTACCCTAGGAGTCATATGATTTGTCATGGAGAGATGGCCCCTCCCTCCCTGGGATTTACTCAGACTTAACAGTGGCACTGCAACCACATTAGCCAGTGGGCAGGCGTACTGGAGGAGCTTTCTCACCAAGCAGGCATTCTCCCAGACCACCCACCTGTGAGAACACCCTGCCTTGGGTCCCAACGATGAATCCTAAATGTGTATTCCTCTGGGTTTTTTGTGAGACAGTGATAGTCTTCTGAAGCATAACTTTCTGACCACAAATCCCAAATGGTAATTTTGTACTTGTAGGCTCTAGTGTAAAGGTGACCTTCCTTACACCTATACTTTTAATGTTCTCCTGAACACACACACCTCCCTTGGCCACACACCCTGCTTCTCCCTCCAACCCTGGATTTAACTCTCCTTTCTTTCTGCATTACTCTTTGGCTGTAGATCTTGGCGTATTCTGTACTCTCCAGTTCATCCAATTCATTTTCATATCCAATATCTATTAACCACTTACTGTGAAGCCAGCTGTTGCCCTCCTCCAGGAAGCCCTTGGCTGCCCTCAGTGCCTTCCTTGCCCCCAAGGGATCTGTGCTTCCCTCACCCTGAGCATTTACCAATGATTATAATTGCCAGTCACTGTTTATCTGTGAGCTCTTCCAAAGTGGAGACTGTATCTCCATTCATATATGTTACCCCAAAACCTAGAATAAGCATGAAACATTGCAGTAATAAATTAATCAGTGATGACAGGTGGGTACATTAATGATAGTAAAACTGAATCGCCCAGTACAGGAGTTTATAGCCACACTTCTAACAGTAGAATCATCTGGGAGTACTTAAAAAAAAAAACTAATGCAAGAGCCCCACCCATGACCATTGGACTCATACAGTATGGGTGGTAGAGCTTGGCATCTGTTATATATATATATATATTTTTTTTAGAAGATTCCTACAGGATATGTACACAATGGAATTTTACTCAGCCATAAAGAAGAACAAAATCATGTTATTTGCAGGGAAATGGATGGAACTGGAAAACATTATGTTAAGTGAGATTAGTCAGTCACAAAAAGTGGAACCCTAATATGAGGAAGCTAGGGAGAAAAAGGGACATAAGAGGGACTCCAGAGGAAGAAGGAGAAACCTTAGATGAGCAAAGAATTTAACTTAACAGAAGGTGATGGAGGGAGGGGTACACCCTAATGCACATGATGTACTTTCATGAACATATCAAAGTCAATCACTAAACTGAACTTGAGAAGGAGGGAGGGCGAGGAAGTGAGGTGGGAATTGGGGAAGGGTTAAATGAGAAATGTGTGCATGTATGCCTTTTTCAACTTGTATCTAACAAAGATGTATGATTACAGTGCACCAATTAAAAAATAAAATAAAATATAAAAAAATTCATATGTATAGCAAAATGGTTACTATATTGAAATAAATTAATATATTCATTTAAAAAAAAAGATTCCAAGTACAAGTTGGAACCCTCTAATTTAAAGGCAGCCGCTCTGCCCTCTAGTGTTATCTTGCTACACTGCGCCCTTCTTGCAGGGAGTTTTTTTTTTTTTCATATTTGCAAATATGACTTTATTTTTTTTATATTAATTGGTGTATTGTAATCATACATCTTTGTTAGGTACAAGCTGACAAAAGCATATATGCATACATTTCTCATTTAACTGCAATCCTTTCTCTTTTTTTTTCCCTTTCCCTCACCTTGCTCTTTCCTCCTCAGCCCCATGCCACCACTGAACACTTTACCCTCCCTTTGTGAGAGAGAGTGGAGCCCTGACCAGTGAGCCCTCTGCACTTCTCTGCATCTATCCCAAATGCTCCAAGAAACCCTTGCCCTTTATGAAATGCTAAGCCAGCGAGTGTTAATATTCAAATGAAACATGTAGGTCATGAAGCCAACCACTGTCCAACCTGTGTCAATCCTGCCACCCCCTCAGCTGGGACACCACAACCCCCAGGTGGAGCAGGGCAGGGGGTTCTGTGAAGGAGATACGAGTTGGAGGAGCTGGACTAGGTGGGTTAATGATGTGCCCTGAGTTTTTTTTTGTTTGTTTGCTGTACTGAGCAATCATAGGGGCATTCTGCCTCTGAGCTATCTCCCCAACCCTTTTTATTTTTTATTTTGAAACAGAGTCTTGATAGGTTGCTGAGAGTCTCACTAAGTTGCTGAAGATGCCATTCTCCTTCCTTAGCTTCCAAAGTACTGAGATTACAGGAATGTGCCACCATGCCTGTTGTTGTTTTGTTGTTGTTGTTGTTTTGTTTTTAAAGAAACACCTGCAGTGAGTGGGCCAAAGCCTGGAAAGACAGGACAGCCTAGAAGCCACCCCTCAGGAGGTACCTATGGCTTCTAAGGTGCTGATGTTGATAAGACTCCAGAGCCATGTGGGAATGGGGGGGGGGAGGGCCCCACTGCAAACCCTCATAAAAAAAAAAGTGGTAGGATCCAAAATGATTATGTTTGCTAGCTTCTATCTAATGTAAAAATGGGTATGTCATGGAAAGCTATAGGCCAAAAAAATTTTTTTAATGTGTCAAAGTGATGAATTATGGGTGCCTTCCTTTTCAAAAAGTTCTTGAATACTGTTTTTATTTTATCTTGTCAGTAACTAAAATAAGAACATTGTTTAAAAAAAAAAAAAGAAATCTGGATTTGAAGACAAATATAGAACACTGAGCCTTGAAAGAGAAGAGACAATTTGGTGCCCATGAAGCCAAAAGGCCTCCTGTATCTCACAGCTGGGACAGCCTCAGGAGAGCTGAACCTAGAAATCTCACTGGAGAAGTGACAGGTAGCAGTCAAGACCTAGAAATCTCACTGGAGAAGTGACAGACACAGTAAAGATGATAACGTTTGTCACCCCTGAGGTCCTGGGCTTTGCCCACCCAGGGAAGACAGAGGGTGGTGGCACCATATCCACACAGCACAAATGTGCAGGAATGTGGCATTCCCAGGACTCTATAGTTCCAATGTGGGCACCAAAAGCAGAATAAGTCCAGTTTCTCTCTTCCCTGAAGACCATATGGTTAGTTTCTCCTCCTATCTTCTACTTGACAGTAAAATACTATTTGGGAGAATGGATGTCATTAAGAAAAAGTGGATTTGATTTGTGCTTGAGGAGTGAATGGTAAACTTTTAGTGTAGAGGGAAATCTTATGTGGGCCTTTAGAAGTTACAAATTTATACCTGTAATCCCAGTACTTGGGAGACTGAGACAGGAGGATCACAAGTCCAAAGCCAGCGTCAGCAACTTAGACCCTTAGCAAGACACTTTCAAAATAAAAAATAAAAAGGGACGGGGTATAGCTCAGAAGTAGATTTCTCAATCCCCCCTGCCCACACACACACACACACACACGCACACACACAGAGTTATATATTTTCCTATAAGGCTTCCTTGTGATTTAGGGACCCATGAATGTATTTTCTTGATTTGGGGAAGTATGTTAAGTTTTTGTTTGACTGCTACATTTGCTGTTCATAAGAGGATTATGAGAGCACCTTAGAGTGAGACACTGAAGGACCCGAACTGAATGAGGACCAGAGACCCTAAACCACTAAGTTCAAATGTTTGACCACATGGGCACACATGACTGTGTATCTTTCATTAGTAACCAAAACTTGAAAGAATGCTGAGTTGGCCAGGCTAGGATATGGTCAAGTACCCCAGTCAGCAAAGAGAAATGATGCTCTAACAAAAGTTCCATCAGAAGAAGGCGGGTCCCATGGAAAGTATCTTATCAGCGTTTGTATTCTGAACTTACCATCGTCTTTTTCACGTATACTTCTTGACCTCGGGACAATCCAAAATCTGCTATTTTAGCTACATAGTTTTCACCAACTAAAATGTTTCGGGCAGCTAGATCTCTGTGGATAAACTGAAATTTAAAAAAAAAAAATCATGTATCTTCAGCACAATATTTGCTTTTTCACTTCATTTTGCTAGCACAAAGCCCATTAGGAATGGAGAAGAAACGATAATATGAAAGAATACAGTTCCCAAAGCACCTCTCCAAATGTCTCAGATCGTGGATTCTGCTCAATGAGCCTACATATCAAAGGAGAAGCATTTCAGGGGGGAAAGTCCAGGTGTTTCAATCTTCCAGTTGGGAGGCAGTGGCTCTGCTCTTGTGAATTATTTAGCCAGCCAAGCTAAGAAAAGTTACGGCATCTCGCCAGATACACATTATGAAAATCAACAGATAAATATACTGGCGGTATTAGGCATTAAGTTCTATATAAACAGATGGAAACACTAACAAAATTAGGGAGACTGTAAGAAGGAATTAAAGAAGAGAGGTTGACAGGAAAATCATGCAAACATATGCAAAGCCCAATTGTAGAGAGAACTCCAGAGGAAAGATGCATAAAGCAAGGTCCTCAGAATGAACCTGTTTTTGGCTCAAGTAGTCCATCCCCCGAGCCACATCTGCAGCGAAGTGAAGAAGCTGCTGGGAGGACAGCGTGGAGGCAGTGCTGTTGGCAATGGCGAATGCGGGGTCAGTCTCCAGCACACGGCTCTTGCGCAGGAAGTCCAGCAGGTTTCCATGGGGGGCGTACTCGATGGCCAGGTACAAGTAGCCTGTGGGGAAAGGGCCAGAGGGTCACCTTAGTAGCAGCTAAATGGCTATTAAACTTTTGAATTGTGCCATGGAAATTGCTTATAAATTCCATTCTATCTGACAGAAGCAGATCTAATGGTTCCAACCTGGTAGTGCTGGGGACTGGAGGGAGGTAAGTAACAACCCCCTGCAGTGCTCCACAGGGGCCAGACTTGAATTCATGGATTCCCTCTTCCCACTCCCTTCTCCATTCCTACCAAATGTGGACTAGCACAGCTTTCCTGAAATGCTTTTACCCACTGGGTGATACTACTAGAATAAACTCAAATCAGCCTCTTCCGCATCCAGAACACCTTCACATCACCTTTAATTGTGTGTGTGTGTGTGTGTGTGTGTGTGTGTGTGTGTGTGAGAGAGAGAGAGAGAGAGAGAGAGAGAGAGAGAGAGAGAGAGAGAGAGAGAGACTGAGACTAGGGATTGAACCCAGGGGCCTTCTACCTCTGAGCTAGACCCCCAAACCATCCTTTTTTTATTTTTTGTTTTGAAACAGGGTCTCGCTGAATTGCTGAGGCTGGCCTCGAACCTGTGATCCTCGTGTCTCAGCCTCTCATGTATTGGGATTACAGGTGTATGTGCATGCCTAGCTTAATTGTTTTTTATTTAGTATTCATACTAGAAGCTAGTATGGGTCAGACATGTTGTTACAGCCTGTCTCTATTTTTCTTGAGGTTATTACAAAAAATGACAATGGTTAAATACACCTAGTGGGATGACTCACAATAAGATGTCTCCCCCGCCTTCTACTCTTCCCCAAATCCCCACTTGGTCACCACGTTGCTAAATAAGCCACTGGTCAGCAGAGTCTGGTTTCAAAAATTGCATTTTGCTTCAAGAAGAAAACTTAAACTTTTTAGGAACAAATAAAATAATAGTTCCTAGAAAATGTTATAGTTTTGTTTCTAATTCCAAGGTGTTTTGTTTTGTTTTGTTGTGTGTGTGTGTGTGTGTGTGTGTGTGTGTGTGTGTGTGTGTGTGGTACTGGGGATTGAACCCAGAGGCATTCTACCTTCGAGCTATGCCCACAGCCTGATTTTATTTCTTATCTGGAAACAGGGTCTCACTAGGTTGATGAGAGTCTCACTACTTGCTGAGGCTGTCCTTGAATTTGTGATCCTCCTATCTCAGCCTCCCAAGTACTGGGATTACAAGCATGCACCACCAAGCCCGTCCCCAAGTTATTTTTTCTACTTCATTTTTTGCTTTGATAAAAACATTGATCTTAGAGCCAATGAAAGCTAAAGTGATTTTACCGTTTTTTTGTTTTTTGTTTTTTTTAAGGAGATTTTTGTTGGGGGTGGGGGGGCAAACAATCATTTTAAACTGAAGAATGATTTTGAGCCTCAAAGATATTCTAAGAAAATAAATTTTG
Organism: Graphiurus murinus; assembly: GCA_004027655.1. Taxonomy (NCBI): domain Eukaryota; kingdom Metazoa; phylum Chordata; class Mammalia; order Rodentia; family Gliridae; genus Graphiurus; species Graphiurus murinus. The sequence goes on from PVLC010009379.1 coordinate 16,710, forward strand.
ACCAAAAAAAAAAAAAGAAATCTTCTAGCAATGGATTCTGCTATATTATAAGGAAAGATAGACCTAAATTTCAGAATGAATGTGCTTTCCCACATCTTTATTGAATTACAAGTTTTAAGAGCCAATTATATGCTAATGTGATAATAGAACAAAACTTTAGATACATATTTTTCTGTTGGTGTTGGTTTTTGTTTTTGTTTTTTAACGTTCATTTACTACTGTTCCACACTGATTACTGTTTCCAGGAAATAGCTCAAAAATAAATGTCATGACTTCGTTATTTAACCTAAGGGACATGATCTGGCTTTCAGAATTGCTCCCTTATTAAATCATTGGATGATATATTGTTGAAAGCACCCATATTTTTAGTTTAATAAATTGAGGAAATGGAACTATTCTCTTTTCTATTGTTGGTGTCTGCTACAAAGCCAACAAGAGGTTGTCAAGTTAAAATAATTACTGTATGGAGCTTTTTTGTGAGAGCAAACTTTTCCATTAGAAGTTGAGTTTAAGCATAGTATCAGAACTACAAATCTATGTAGCAAGCAGAGGTAAAACTTATAAAAGATTTTTACTGTGATCTATTCATTCATAGCTCATTATACACATTATAACAGCCAGTACTCAATAAAGAGTTGAGTTTATAATATAAGCTTAAAAGTATGTGTAATATAGGAAAAAAAATCTATAAAACTAGAATCTGATTGTACATGAAAGCACTTTGGATAAAAACAACCATCATAGTAAGCTCATTAGAGTATCTCATTATCATTATTTTTTGTTTAAGCATCATCAGTACTTTCATATTACAGTCTACCAATTTCTTGAGTTTCAAGGAACAATGAAAAGGCAAATAGAAAGATGCACTCCAGTCTTTCTGGTGGTGAGAGCTCCCTGCTCCCCGTAGTAGTAACCATTGATGAGAAAACCCCTGGGTTAGTGAGGATGGATACAGGTAGGAACTGTGGATACCAATCATCAGTAATGGCTAAACCACATCAGAGACCAGATGGTCCACCTCTCAGCACAATCCACAAATGGGGTTAGACATTCAGATTGAAACTGTAACAAAAAATGGGCATCATTCTTAACATCTTTAGTCTGGCAAGAAAATAAGAAAAAAAAGCATCTTACCTCGATGTTCACAAGCTCCTAAGAGATTGATGATGTTTGGATGGTGTCCAAGTTTACAAAGAACCTCCAGTTCTCCCGCAAAGTCCCTGTGGTCATCTTTGGAGGCATATTCTGGGAAGGAAGTCAAGGATTGTGATGTCTCTTCATTACACCTTTCAGAAGCAACTGTCCCTCTGGGCCTCAGGACCTTTGGGTATATTTAGCTACTGCCAGGTCTAGGAAACCATACCATCTAAAGAGATTGCTCCAACAGAGCTTCCTGACTCTGCACGACTATGGACAGAGAATTCTTTGCTGCTCGGGGCTGTCCTGTGCACTGGGGGATGTTTAGCCACATGCCTGACCCTCCCTACCCAGTAGGCACCAGTAAGCTGACCAAAAATGTCTTTAGACATTGCTAAGCATCCTCCAGAGTGCAAAACCTCCCCTGGATGAGCACCACCAGCCTAAATTTTTTGGTTAACTCTCAAAAATTCAATAAATGACTTGGTAGAGATAGAGCTGTCCCAGTCTTTAGACTTTAGCTCTTCCAGCTAAATCTGCCCCCCAGAGACAAATAGCCGAGGAATAGAACCAAAGTTTTGGTGAACTATTACCAATACTGTACATGCTTTCCTTGATTTAATAATTTTAACTTCCTTTTTAACAAATCAGACTTGCTAAACAAATCAAATCCCAGTGAGATTTTATAGAAGTTGCTTTGTAGCCAGGAAACTTAGTTGCTTTTTTTTTTTTTTTTTTTTTTCCTATTCTTTCTGCCTCATCTCTCCACTGGCAGTGTGACCAGGGGAAGAACCACCAGGCACCAAGCAGAAGAGAAGGCCGTTGGTTCATGGACAAACTGACTGATCAGCCTTGAGTGGAGGACAGTGTGCAATTACCGTTTTCGGAGAAATAAAATGGGGAGGAGAATGGGGTGGTGGTGGCTATGTACATGCGTGAGTGTGCCAAGAAATTGTGGCAACACCTCAGGTGGGCGAATGGTACCTGTAAGACTGATAGGAAATTCTCAGTTGAGTGCCCTGTCCATATCATAGGAATCTCATGTGGCTCTGGCCATCAGGGTAGATTGCCTTAGGAACATTTTTATTTTTTCGTTTTTCTATTTTATCTCTTTTTATTTTATTTTATTTTTTAAATTTTATTGGTGCATTGTAATCATACATCTTTGTGAGGTACAAGCTGGTAGAGGCACACGTGCACACAGGTCTCAGTTAACCCTTCCCCAATTCCCACCCCATTCCCTTCCCCCAACCCCTTCTCATTTTGGTTTAGTGATTGACTTTGATATGTTTGTGAATGTACATCGTGTGCATTAGGATGTTTCCCCTCCCCCCATCACCTTCAGTTAGGTTTAGGAACTTTTATTTTTTTTTTTCGGTACTGGGGATTGAACTCAGGGGCATTCGACCTCCGAGCTACACCCCCAGCCCCATTTTTTATTCTTTATTTTGAAACCGAGTCTCACTAAGTTGTGGAGTGCCTCACTAGGTAGCTGAGGCTGGTCGCGAACCCGGATCCTCCGGTCTCAGCCTCCCGAATGCTGGGATTACAAGCGTGTGCTACCACGCCTGGCTAGGTTTAGGAACATTTTTAAATGAAGCTCTTTATAGTGACTCGTGCCCTTACTTCAGTAACCACCCTTCCTGCATCACTTTTCCTGCAGAAATGTTCTGGGCTGGTGCTTTGTTAAACTATTTCACCTCTTCATAAGGGCACAAGACAGAAAATCAGGCTCAAGTCAGATCCCAATAAAAACTGACTCCATAAGGCTCTTCACTGCCCCTCCCCCCAACTCCCTGCAACTCAATTAGCAGAACAGAAAAAGGATTTCTGGCTACCGAGCAAGTTTTTTGGTTTGTATCTTTTGAAGAAACATATGACTATCTCTAATCATAGATAATGTTTTGTTTCCTGATGTGGTCTTCCTAACAATGTAGAAAATGCAAATAATTTAAGAAGAGTTCGAGTTAATTACCATCAGAGGTTCAATACAGTGGTCTAAAGGAAGGAAAAACCACCAGTGACCTTAGAGAGCCTTGAGGTGGGGCTGCGCAACTCAGGCATGTTCTCTGCTCTGATGCACCAACCGTGTTTCAGGCACATTAGCTGTGAAATCAGCGAGGAGCTTTTCAGTCAAGACATACATGAAGCGCTGTTGCATGCACAAGATGGCTATACTGCCAGCAAACTAGTCATTCTGCCTTCTCAAATGTTTATTATCCCATCTTTTTAAATAGGCAGGTACCAAGTAGTCTTGAGACCAACATCGCTGGAAAGGATTTAGTTCATGTGACCCTCGATCAGTGGTTCTCAAACTTGAACCTACGGAGGAACTATTGAGAGAGCCTGTTTAGAACACAGATTCTCACATGCTGCCCCAGAAATTCAAATGCAGAACTGTGCATGGGAGAAGACCAAGGGGATGCTTTTCTAACAATATCTCCGGGAACTTTGATAAAGATTGTGGTTCAACAAGTGTGGTTTCTGGGCCAAGTGTGGTGGCACACACCCATAATCCCAGTATTTGAGAGGCTGAGAGAGGCTGAGACAGGAGGTTCCCAGGTTTGAGGCCAGCCTCAGCAATGATGTGACACTCTCAGCAACCTAGCGAAACTCTATTTTAAAAAAATAAATTAAGTTTTAAGGGCTGAGGGTGTACCTTAGAGTTAGAATGCCCCTGGGATCAATCCCTAGTTAAAAAAAAAAAAGTGTGGTCTTGGGCTGGAGATATAATTCAGTGGTAGAGCACTTGTCTAGCATGTGCAAGACCCTGGGCTCCATCCTTGGCACCAGCTAAAATGAAAAAAAAATAAAATAAAATCGTGGTCTCCAAACCCACAGGATTAGCATGGCTTGTGAATTACCAGAGATGCAAATCCCCTTCCCCACCCAGATGAGGCTGAATAGTCTGGTGTTTTGTTTTGTTTTTGCAGTATTAGGAATTGAACCTAGGATCACTCTACCACTGAGCTACATTCTGAGCTCTTTTTATTTTTCATTTTGAGTCAGGGTCTCCCTAAATTGCCCAGGCTGGCCTTGAACTTGCGATCTTCCTGCCTTAGCCTCATAAGTAGCTGAGATTACAGGTATGCACCTCTACACCCAACCCAACAGTCTGTTTTTAAACAAGCCTTCCAGGGAATTCTGATGCATGCTCAATTTTGAGAACCACTACAGTATGAGTAACAATGATGCTCCCCCAAAGTTAACAGTATATGAAAAAAAATCAATATTCTTAGAAACAGAGACACTGATGTTGAATGGGCTCCTACCTTTAGGATGGATCTCAAAGGAAGAAGCACCTCCAGCTGCACATAGCAGCAGCCACATCTGACACCAGGCCAACTTTTGGTTAAGAGCAGAAGGCCACAGAGGAAAGATTTCAACAGGAAACAGAGTTTTCTCCCCACCCTGTTGAAATGCTGACTCTGTCTAGCCACTGACCTTTCATTCTCTTGATGGCCGCGTCCATCCGCAGCCCATCCTTCTTGATGCGCGCCTTGAGAACCTGGCCAAAGTTGCCTTCTCCGATCACATCTTGAAATTTGATGTCATTCCAGTCAAGCACTGGATAAATTGTGGGATCCGGGTTGTTTTTGGCCTTCCTGTTCAGGGCCAGAGTTCCTGGGTTGAACTGCACAGCTGGTTCTTCCCTCTGCAAAAATAATTTTTTGTTTTTAGTGGGTTTTTTTTGTTTGTTTCAGGATTTTTTTTATTATTATTCTAAGGCGCATAATACCTTCTGATTTGTATACACATCAGGTGAAAAAAGAAATAGTATACATACTTCTAGAAGGGAAATGGAAATAGGTTTCGTCTCACAGCTCACTCTGATGAACCCACTGCTTATAGAAGTGTGTGGGCATAAGTCTGGGCGACCATAGGAAAGCCTGTCAATCATCAGTGCTGCAAAGATTGAGATGGGAGAATAACAGCATATGCTGGCCAGTCCCACTTCAGTCATACTCCAGGTGTGTGTGTGTGTGCTCACGCGCGCGTTTGGTACTAAGGATTAGACCCAGAGGCATTCTACTTCTGAACTACACTCCCAGCCCATTATATTTATTTATTTATTTAATTTACTTACTTATTTACTTACTTACTATGGTACCAGGTTTTGAACCCAGAAGCATTTTACCTCTGTGCTATACCCCCAGCCCTTTTTATATTTATTTTTTGTTTTGTTTTGTTTTTTGAGACAGGGTCTCACTAAGTTGCTGAGAGTCTCACTAAGTTGCTTAGGCTGATCATGAACCTGTGATCCTCCTGTCTCAGTCTCTCCCAAGTACTGGGATTACAGTGTGCACCACCACACCTGGCTTTATTTTTGTTTTGAAACAGGGTCTCACTAAGTTGCTGAGAGTCTCACTAAGTTGCTGAGGCTTATCTTGAACCTGTGATCTTCCTGTCTCAGCCTCCCAAGTACTAGGATTACAGGTATGCAGCACCACACCTGGCCTTTATTTTTTGTTTTAAAACAGTGTCTCGCTAGGTTGCTGACAGTCTCGCTAGGTTGCAGAGGCTAATCTTGAACTTACAATCCTCCTGTCTTATCCTCTTAAGTACCATACTTAGTGTTTTCTACTCTGCTGTGCAATGAGGTGTTCAGTTCTGGTTTGGAAAATAACTTGGAGATCTTGTGTGTAGTAGTCTCAGGTTGTGTAAGCGGTATTCCTGACATCATTTTGGTCCTAGTCTATTCTTGGCAGTCTTACCCTTTCTCTCATCTAATGTTTAGAATCTCTTAAGCACACTCAAGCCCCCAGATGACTGATGCTTATACCACAACCCAGCACAGTGTCTCTTGTTCTCCTATATCCAAATGGCTCCCGACAGTATCATGACAAAACACAGATATGATAGCAAACTTCAGGGCTCCCAACCCCCTTGATTCTTCCTCTCCAATGACAGCTCAAGTTGAGCTAGCTCTAGTATAGAGTCAGATAATGACATTCTCCTTGTCCTCCAGGGAAGAGAATCTTGGGGACTCAGGCACATGAAGGTATACCACCTTTTACACATGTCATTATACTCAGAATTGATAGATCCAAATTAACTATACAGCACTTGAAACCATAAACTAAAGAAATGTCCAGGTTTAGCCAGGTGTGGTGGCATGCATTTGTGGTCCTAGTACTTGTAAGGCTGAGGCAGGAGGATTGCAGATTTGAGGGCAGCCTCAGCAACTTAGCAAGATCCTGATTTAAAATAAAAAGTAAAATAGGCTGGGGCTGTAGCTTGGAGGTCGAATGCTCCTGGGTTCAATCTTCAGAAAGATAGAGATAGAAATAGAAATAGAGATAGAGATAGAGATGAGAGAGAAATAAGGAGGAGGGCAGGAGAGAAAGAAAAAAGTGTCCAGGCTGTTGGTAAAGTATGATCTTTTATACCTTTCCTATAGGTCCAAATTCCTAGATGAAAGAATGAGGCAGTGCCAAGTCATATACTGAGTGTGGGCTGAGGGTTCCAGGATTGGGAGAGACACACATGCATAAATGATTCTTATATAGGTGAAGGGTGACAGGATTGAGGGAGAAATAGGGAATTGGAACTAAGGAAAAGGTGGGGAAACAGTCCAGTCCAGTACATGATTAGCCATCACACTGAGAAATGGCTCCCCTCCCATCCTCCCTTACAAGAATGTCCAGTTCATTCAACCGTAGCCCGTTCTCTCAGGTGGCTCATCACCCGGACAACCACACATCTCATGTTGGGAAGGAGCAGAGGACAGTCTTGTTTCAGGCCAGGTTTTCTGCATAATTATAAAGAGCATCCTTTTCTTTCTCAAAGTTGTTCTGCTTTGGACAGAAAAATTACATAGTCATACTATTTCTCTCCCACTTGATAATGGGAGCCCAAGAGAAAATGTGACTTGCCTATGGGGATTATTGACTTGGCAAGTCCATTTCCTGGTCCACATCTTTAAAGGGAAGGTTCTGTCTATATTGGCCTTGCACTTATTAGCTTGTAAGAAGATGAGACACTACCACGTTTTGGAAGGCTTGAGCCATCCTCCTTTGAACGTTTGCCTTCTTCAGTTGCAACATGATCAGAAAGGCCAGCAGCACCGTCAGGCAGGTCATCCCAGCGGAGCCAAGGATGGCTATGAGCAGCATCTTCCCTCCTCCCAGGTCAGCTGAGGCTGTGCAGGGACAGAGGTGAGGCAGCCGCGTTAGTTATTTAGACAGATGGGCTAAGGATGTCTGTGGGAGGAGATAGAGTATAATTGGAATGCAGTAAGCCCTGGCCCTGCCACTAAATTACTATGTGACCTTGGCTACTCGCTTATTTTCCGAAAATTCGCTGAAGATGAGTCTGACTCACAAGGTTCTTATAAAACCGTTTTTTAAAAAAATGTGCATAAATGCGCTTTATAAATGACAATATGCTAAGCACTAGTTATCATTTGTTCAGCTTTTAGTTCCAAGTATAGTCCCAAACAGATGAACCTTATTGAATAAGAGGATAATAACCAATTAGATGAATGAGAGAGTGACTACCCACCACACCGTGCCTCAATACCCCTGTCCCCGGGCTAAGAATGCTTTAATACCCCGTGATGCTAAAAGCTTAGAGTCTGTAAAATATTTTGTTGTTTTTTTTTTTTTTTTTTTTCTTGTTTTAAAGAGCTGATGGAGAATACTGGATAATACCAAACTGTGGGAAGGAAAAGGATAAGAGAGGGAGAGATAAGGCAAAAAGAAAAACACCATTATATTCAGGGCTCAGACCAAAATAAACTATTAAAGACTATGGTCCAATCCCTACATTTCTTTCCCTTATTTAAATTTAAATGAGACTAAACTCAATATATTAATAGTAGTGCATAGATCATGATCTCATTTCTTAAAAATATTCTTCTGTGATCATCTATCTTCCCTCTTATCTGTGTATGGTGTGAAGAGACATCTAGAATGGTGAGGGTTTGTGGTTGTGTCTTGTTTTTAAATTTTTCTGTATTTTATGTGTGGCTTGGGTTTAACACCATTATACATTTTACCAAAATACACTAATTATAAAAATGAAGCATTTATTAAGTGTGTGATCTGAAAATGACACTTATGTTCTCTGTATATAATCGGCTGCTGCATCATTCCTTGGACATATAAGCAGTGTTCCAGAATCAGCAATGAAAACACCAAGTTTTTATGCTGGAAGATTTTCTGTGAGAGTTGAGTCCAAATTACAAATGTGCTCCCTCTAATGTTCCTGTCTACTTCCCTTGCACACACTGAACACTGCAGAGGGCTAGGAGGTGCCATTTGCACAGACTTCCTTGAAGTTGATCCTCAAGTTATAGCACCACCCACACCTGGCCCTGGTTCACTTGATTACATTCAATAATCACAAAAAGTGGGCATAATGTGCTTGGCACTCTGGGAGTTCACTAATCTATCTCAGTGAATTTATTGCCTCCAGGGTGGGGGTGAGGGTTGGAGGTGATCCTCCAACAGGGATCCTTCCTGGGGTTGTTGTGATTTTAAGGACCTGTATAGAGATGCAAAAGTCTATTAGGACAAATGAATTATGACACACATATGAGGTAAATACTTTAAATCATCGGGGTTTTTCTAATGCTGTCCAAAAAATAATCTTATGTAAATACCTTTCCACTGTACCAACCTTGAGATTCTGGGAGGGTCATCAGCTCATGAGAAAAGGCTGGGTTGCTCGACCCTATGTTGTTCTCAGCAAAGATGTCCACCTGGTAAGCTGTTTCAGGCTCTAGGCCCTTGAGCTGATATTGAGTGATGGTGGCATTCTTGATCTTGACATCGATGTGCTGGTCTTCATTCTTTCCCTGAACCTTGTAACGGATGATAATGGAAGAAATAGAATAGCCATCCAGTATTGTCCAAGAAACCACAGCCGATGAGTCTGTGATATTGGAGATCTTGATGTTTTCTGGTTGAGGAGGAAGAACTAGAAATTAAGGGAAAAAAAATTCACTCGAGACATACTACCATCTTTTAGATTATTGTGCTCTTGAGAGAAGATATGAGTCAGCTCATAAACATGGAATGGCAAATGCATGTTTCTCAGATGGTACTAGGCTCTATGCAGACTTGAAAGACTGGCACAGACAGGGAAATGACCATACACATATCATCTGTTCATCTCCTTATGCTAGATGAAGACCTCAGAAATTCTGTTACTCCACAAACCTATACATCCTGTTCTTAATGCTGGAAAGAATGAAAAGACTAGGAGAGCTGACATTTATATAGTGTTTACAACATGCCAGGTATCATGCTAGACTCTTCCACATCTCCTCATCCTTATAGTCTTCCTATTAAGCACTGAGGCACAGAGAGGTTGACTCAGCCAAGGTCACACTGCTATTAAGTAGAAGAAATAAGATTCAACTCTAACAGTCTGGCTCATGATCCATGGTCTTCTTCATTATGTCATACAACCTCGGATTTAGATTCAGTGGGTCTGGGACCAGCATCTACACTTTATCAGGCTCCCCAATAATTCTTGGCCCTACATGCATTTATGGAGCAGTGGGCAAGTCAGTGTATGCATAAGAAAATATGTTAATCACTTAGTAAACAAAGTACTATAAGGATTCATGGAAAATTAGCTCATATTTTACTGAGGGGCACAGGCAGGATGAGAGGAAAAAGGCTCAAGGTTTCCAGGTGGGAAGATGACATGCACAATCATACTTGAAGTCTTACTGGAAGTCCTTCCCTAAAGGGCTCAGGCTAGAAGGGAAGTTAGGCTGCTTTACAGTGGGCTTCCATGTATAAACTCATAACCACAGGCAAATAGATAAGCAGTACTGATACTGTTCTCATCTAAATTTTTGAGATGAGAAAACTGTGACTTCAATAATTGAAGGGATTTGTATTAGTCTCAATAAGCAATTAGTAGATTCCCTATACCACTGTCTTTCCATACAAAAGATATAAGAAATTGAACCTTTGAGAAGTGTCTTAAATTACATTCTTGCTAAACTCTTAGAGTCTTCTTCATTCTAAACTTCCTCTTACATTATATTTATTTCCCATATCATACTCCTCAGATAACCATGGCCATTTATGACAATTATATATTGGATATTGAGCCTTTTAATTGGATTGTTATTTTCTGTCTAACAGGTGGTAAATTACTCCAAATCACAACCTATCAACGGTATGTCTGAACTTCCTCTGTATCCAGTGCCAATTTTTTTGTATGTTTTTATAAAAATATAAAATAACATTCCTTCCCACAAAGAGATTATAGAGTAATAGAAATGCTGACATTTCCAGATTACTATGAGCACAAGTTTAATATTTGTATAGTTGTGCTTCAAAAAATTCAACAAGTTGTCTTCTAAGTACAAAAATAAGCAGTGCCTTGCAGATCTCTTCTAGGAAAATAATGAATATAATTTGGTGCCAACTAAGAATTTGCATCTACCAATTTACCTATTTTATGACTGAAAGGAGTCATCCTCTGGAATAGCTCAGTCAGCCTCTGATTTATATTCAATGAACCTGGGAACAGCATCTACATTTTAGAAGGTTCCCCAGATGATTCTAGAACACTTTAGAAAACACTGATTAGACCTTAAATAATTTGTAAATGTGAGATCGCAGCTAACAGAACTTTTCTAAGAACCAAACTTGCTTTGAAGCTGTTGGCTACCAACTTAAAGAGACAAATGGATAGCATGGTTTGAAAGGAGGAAGAAGGGAGAGAGGAGGAGCTAAAGAGAGACAGAGAGGAAGAAACAAAATAAAGGAGGAAAGGAAAGAAAGAGAGGGAGAGAACTGAAATATGAGTTAAAATCCCACTTCCAGTGACTACTAGCTAATTTTTGTTTAATCCTATAAATATACTATGACTTTGATAGTATATAATTATAATCAGGGAAACATTTATATAGAATAGTGAATAAACATAAGATAATTTTGCAAAAGAAAGTACTGATTTACCCTATAGTTATCAAGACATTTCACAAATGTATAGTTAATTTAAATATGCTGAGCCAGGCATGGTGGCGCACACCTGTGACTCCACTACTTGGGAGGCTGAGACAGGAGGATTGCAGGTTCACACCCAGCCTCAGCTACTTAGTGAGGCCCTCCACAACTTAGTGAGACCCTATTTCAAAATAAAGGATAAAAAATGGGTTTGGGGGTGTAACTCAGATGGAGAATGCCCCTGGATTCAATCGCCAATACTGGAAAAAAAAAAAAAAAAACTGTATAGGAACAGAGATCAGGAGAAGAGACCAAAGAGCCCAGAAATAGATTCAAAATGGATATGAAAATTAGGCATATGATACAGAAAGCATCATGAGTCACTAGGGGGACTATACAGCGTGTGGCATTGGGACCCACTGACTTGCCATATATGAATACATAAAATTAAAATTATTAAAACACACTATACCCCATATAACATTCTTATATCTTAATATAAGACACAAATATGTAAACAAAACACTAGAGCTACTATAAATGATACAGAGGATATATTTATGACCTGTAGCAGGAAATAATTCCAAAATACAAAAAAGTACAGCTGTAAAAGCAACTATTGGCAAGTCTGGGTACATCCAAATGTGAAAAAACAACACAACAAGGATAAAACAGAGGGATTAGGAGATTAGGAGAATATGTTAGCAATGTGTATAACAAGATTAGCATCCAGATTGTATAAATAACTTTTACAAATCAGTAAGACAACATATAGCAAATGGATGAATTATATCAATAAGTATATTTCTTTATTTTGGGGGGAGGAGGGTGAGGTGTACTAAGGATTGAACCCAGGGCCACTGTTTCACTGACCTACATTCCCAGCCATTTTACTTTATTTTGAGGCAGGGTCAAACTTGTGATCCTCTTTCTTCAACCTCCTGAGTAACTGCATTACAAGTATGTACCACTACATCTGGCTCAGCAACTATATTTTTTGAAAACACACAAATGACGAACAAACATAAAGTGCATGGTACTGGTTATCAAGGAAATGAAAATTGAAATGGATAATGGAGTATCATTTTTTTATTTATTTATTTTATTTATTTATTTATTTATTTATTTTGCGGCACTGGGGATTGAACTCAGGGGCATTCTACCTCCGAGCTACACCCCTAGCCTATTTTTTATTCTTTATTTTGAAACAGGATCTCAGTAAGTTTCTGAGGGCCTCACTACATAGCTGAGGCTGGCCTCGAATCCGGATCCTTTGGTCTCAGCCTCCTAAATGCTGGGATTACAAGCATGCGCCACTATGCCTGGAGGAGTATCATTTTTTGTTTCTAAGATTGGCAAAACTAAAAAAGACTGGTGATATCAAATTATGTAAACAAGGAAAGGATATAAATACAGAGATGGATATAGAGAATATAGTGCTCTCAGATACTCCTGTATACAGTACACACTTGGTAGCCACTTTAGAGGAATATTGCCCATGAGTTTCCCTCCTGAACATGTTCCTTAGAGAAGCTTTCACCCCTCTGCACATGGAGACGTGTATAAAGATGGTGATTGCATTTTTGTTTGTAATAGTAAAAAAAAAAGAAAACAAACTAGATTTTCATTTAAAAATTAATAGATAAATGGCATGGTCTATTCATAAAATGAATATTATACAAAAGTTTTAAACATCAGCAGAATGGGGTGTCACATGACTCTAATCCCAGTACTTGGGATGCTGAAGCAGGAAAATCATAGGTTCAAGGCCAGCCGTGGCAACTTAGCAAGACCTTCAGCAACTTAGCACGATCTTATTTCAAAATAAAATAGGAGCTGGGTGTGGTGGTGCGCACACGCACACACACACACACACACACACACACACACACACACACGATGAGGAATTGTAAGCACTGACAAGAGGGTTCACAAGTCACTGACACAAAGGAGTGGTTGGAGAGACACTGAGTCAGCTCCCACACCTCATTCCTAAGGACACAGAGAACCAGCTGCAACAGAGAGCCTCAGATTTGGGGGTTGACGAGAGACCATAAGACCCTGACTTAAGTGGTAACTGGTATGGCCAAGAGGTGGCTTGTCTTTCCAAGACCTCCAGAAAGCACAGCACAGCTCTAGTTCAACGACACAAAATAGAGCTAGCAGTGTAATGATGAAAAGCTCCCAATGCTACAAAGAAACCCAAAAAGTTCGAACTGATTTTAAATAACAAATCTGAAATGCAGAAAAGCCTGAACTGTAGAATATTTTGAAAGAAGAGTGGTTTTATTACTCTCAGACATATTATACACATATATAAACTTTAAGAATATATATAAATATAAAATAAATGTGTTCTAAAACTATATACATACATGTGTGTATATATATCAGCTCTACACATTCATGTGTGTGATATATGTGTGTGTGATATATATATGTATATATATACATATATCAGTTCTAAGAATTATCTGTTATGAAAGGGTTTTGAGCAAAGTTATTTTGCTCTTAAAATTAGGTATGACAGCTGGGCTTGGTGGCTCATCCCTGTTATCACAGTACGTGGGAGGTTGAGACAGGAGAATTGCAGGTTCAAGGTCAGCTTCTGCAACTTAGTGAGACTCTCTTTCAAAATAAAACATAAAGAGAGCTGGGGGTATAGCTTGGAGGTAAAATGCTCCCGGGTTCAATTCCTAGTATCCTTCTCCCCCCACCAAAATTAGAAAAGACTTTTCCCTCATTAACTGGCATCATGTATACATAGCTGATTAAATAGTCCCTAGCAAACCTCATTCAGGAAGGAAGGAAGGAAGGAAGGAAGGAAGGAAGGAAGGAAGGAAGGAAGGAAGGAAGGAAGGAAGGAAGGGAGGGAGGGAGGGAGGGAGGGAGGAGAAAGAATAGAAACCCTCATTCATGTTACTAATTTGCTTAATGAACGCCATACCAAGGAAGGGTAAACTTTAGCACAGTTCTGCCTCACCCATTGCAAAACCAGTGGGGCTTTCTTATATACTGCAGGCTGCTCCAATGATTAGGTGGGCACTAATTAGCACCCATTAACAACTAACTGCCTTTTATGATCTCTGGGAACCAGCCTTAAGTGATAGAAGTTAAGTCCAAATGGTAGTACCAAATTTTGTTCAGGTGAGGCTGGAGTGGTACAGGTTACTTACTATCGCTAAGGGTCCAAGCAGTGAGATCTTCACTCCATTCCCCCTGGGCCTTGGTGTTGACTCTGGCTCGGACCACGTACTGCTCTCTGGGGTGTAAGTTGTTGAGTAGCACTGAAGTCAGGTTGCCTGGCACTTTAATGTTCTGCTGATCACTTTTTATTTGCACAGACCTCCTCTCCACTTCGACATAAAAGTCATCTTCTGAGCTTGGAAATATAGGTTGCCATGTCAAGTTGAGCGTGGTCTGACTTTTTGGTAGAAGACTAAGACCTCTTGGAGGAGGGAGTCCTAGAAGAAACCAGGAAGACCATTATTTTTGCGTAGGATAGAAGTAATGACATCCCCACAGAACAAAGTTATGTCATTTGCAAGAAAATGGATTGAACTTGAGAGCATTATGTTTAGCAAACTAAGGCAGACTCAGAAAGTCAAGGGCTATATGCTTCTTCTCATGTGTGGAAACTGGAGAGAAATAAAGAGAAAAGGGATCTAATGGAAATAAAAGAGAGACCAGTAGGGTAGAAGAAGGGGGCCAAGGGGAGGAAAAGGATGGTAGCTGGGAATGACTTTGACTCAATTATATTATGTGGATGTACAGATAGGTCACAATGAGAGCTGGGCATAATGGCGCATGCTTGTAATTCCAGTACTTAGGAGGCTAAGACAGGAGGATTGCAGGTTCGTTCAGCAATTTAGTGAGGCCATTGTGAGACCCTGTTTCCAAATAAAAAAGAATAAAATAGGTCTTGGGGTATAGTTAGGAGGTAGAATGCCCTTAGGTTCCATCCCAGGTATCACCAAAAAAAAAAAAAAAGTTAGCTGGGCGTGGTGGCGCACGCTTGTAATCCCAGCATTCGGGAGGCTGAGACCAGAGGATCCGGGTTCGCGGCCAGCCTCAGCTACCTAGTGAGGCACTCCACAACTTAGTGAGACTCGGTTTCAAAATAAAGAATAAAAAATAGGGCTGGGAGTGTAGCTCGGAGGTAGAATGCCCCTGAGTTCAATCCCCAGACCTGCAAAAAAAAAAAAAAAAAAAAAGTTAATGAATACCTGGTCTAATTCTTGATTAAAAGTGAGAAGTAGGGTCTATTGCATCTACCAAGAAATTATACTAGCCAATTCTGACTATTCTTTGACTCCTGAGAAGGAACAGCCAGGTGTGCATTTTGTGTGTGTGTTGCGGGGAGGGTACTGGGGATTGAACCCAGGGGCATTCTACCTCCGAGCTATACCTCAGTCCTATTTTTTATTTTTATTTTAAACAGGGTCTCCCTAGGTTAATGAGAGTCTCGCTATTTGCTGATACTGTCCTCGAACCTGCGATCCTCCTGTTTCAGCCTCCTAAGTACTAGAATTACAAGCATACGCCACCACACTTGGCCCCAGTGTGCATTTTTTTTTTTTTTTTTTTTTTTGGCATTAGGTTAAAGGTCTTGTTGGTCCTTTCTCTAGAATCTAGGCAAATTGAGAGAGGAATGTCCACTCCTTTTGCTAATCTCTAAAGTTTAAGTTCCAAAATCTACCACCCAGTCTGACGAGGCAGCTTACAATGACAAAGCAGCATGGAGAGAAACTCTTTGGGGGAGCACATATAAACCTCCTGAGCCTGTGTCTCATAGAGAGGAAAAGTTAAATAAATACAGCCATTTCCCTTAAAGAACATGGTAGCCCTTCACCCAGCCCTGTCTGTCCTCTTTCTGCAATGTGTTCAGAATGTGCTTTCTTCCCTCCTCTGCTGGTCTCCCTGGCCTTCACCATCTCAATCAGCACATGTAAATAGTGCAAATGCCAGATGAATTAAAAAACAAGCATCAGCAAAATTCAGCTGGGAAAAGGACAACCTTCAAGAACTCCCTTCCCGCCCACCCCTGAGAAGTGCTTTGAAATATTCCAAGAGTCCTGTAAATGCATCCTGACTGGAACACATTCTGAGGGCTAAAGACAGTGCAGTGTGGGTCTGTGAAGGTTTTATGTTCTGTTCCATAAATAAATACTTTCCATTTGAGTCACATTAGGACCTTCCCCTTTTGATTCATCAGCAATGACCTGAGATTAACTACCATTTGCCTTTTTGTAGCAAACTGATGACATGTCAGGGTTCTCTTTGATTACAGTTGTGGAGTCCCTTTATCTTCTAATTTTTATACAGTTTCTGGCATTATTGTTATAATAATAATAATAATAATAATTATTATTATTATTATTATTATTGTTGTTGTTGTTGTTGTCTTCACAACCTGGTACGTTCCCAGGAAGCCACGTCTTTCTTGTATAATCCTTCTACAAGTGCCAGAGGAGCTTGAGTGTCATTGGTTCTTAAGGATGTTGCTGGTCAGGTGAAACTAGGTGGGTGGAGTGCAGGGGGCTGTCTCTACTGAAGTGCATGATCCCTACAGAAGAGCTAGGTGTTCTTTCCATTCTTCTCACTAAATTATTCCATATCCTTCTGCCATTAGTAAGTGGACTAAAAATAGGATGATGTATGAATTGAGATAAGAAAATGGTGACTTTGGGCTCCTAGTAAAAATAATAATCAAGAGGCAAAAGGATATAAGTCTGATGATCTAATATAGTACGTGATTCATAGGATTCATCACCATGGGTAAATTATTAACCAGTACAAAACATTACTTACATTTCTATAAAATGAGAAAAGTGACAATTTCTTTACTTTTCTTTCTTTCTTTTTTGGTGCTGGCAATTGAACCCAGGGGCATTATACCTCTGAGCTCTACCCCCCAGCCCTTTTTATCTATTTTTTTAAAATTTTGAAACAGAGTCTCACTAAATTGCTGATAATCTCACTAAGTAGCTGAGGCTGACCTCAAACCTATGATCCTTTTGTCTCAGCCTCTCAAGTACTGGGATTATAGGCATATCCCACCATGCCTTGCAAGAAGACGGTTAATTCTTACCCTAAGATAGTATGAACTGAATATGTGAAAACTGGAAACTATAAAGCACTGACCAGGAGAGAGTAACAGAATGAGTATACACAGTTAACAGGTCAATGAACCAGATAAGAGAATTTTACAAAGGTTCAGAGGAGGGGACCTGATAGCAGAAAGCTGCAACCCAGTTTAGCATCAAAGAAACCATAAATTCAAGAACTTCTCTATTAACCCAATGGAAGAACAATAGATACAGCATTGGTTAATCAAGAACTATTTCTATACAAATTACCACATGTGGACCCAAGATCAGCAGCATCAATCATACTGGAGAACTTATTAGAAATGCAAATTATTGACCCTATCCCCACCCCAAATCAGAATCAGAAATTCTGGGGATTAGACCCAGCAATCTGTTTTAATAAAATCTTCAGGTGATTATGACAGGCACTACTGTTGGGGAACCATTGCTTTAGCAACATAGAGGCAAATATTATAAGAAAGAGCTTAAGCAGATGAAAACAGCTGTCTATAGGAAGCAGGACCAGAGGGTAGATGGGTGGAGCAAAGGGGTACTGTGCTTTAGATAAAAGCCTTTCATTCTATTTGATGTCTTAGCCATGTGCCTGAATTACTTTGAAAAAATAGGAATTAGTTTTAAAAAATAAACAGACTGGAATTTCTGAAGTACGTATGTGGCAAAAACCTGGCTTGGAACCATAAGTTGCAAACAGGAAGCCGGTGGTGAAATACAGGAGCCGAGGCGCAGCACAGTTGCTGCTAAGTAAATCCCAAGTCCTAAGGGATGTCCCTGCCTTCCTGAAGGCTCATCTGCTTCCTTCTCTGTCTCCCTGGATGGCTCCAGTCCCCCTCCCCCAGGGAGACAGGCCAGGAGTGCAGCCCAAATAAAGGAACTGTTTGGCTTGAGGTTGCCAGCCTTCCTGTCACTTTCCCACCCATTCAAAAGCAAACTCCTTCCACCTCCTCCCCACCCACCCACTCACCCACCACCACCCTTCCTGGTCTTCCTTCCTCTTTCCCCTTCCTCCCCCTCCCACCGGGCTCTCGGATAAATGCCTCTTGGCTTGCACTGACCGATAGACGCTGTTGTGAACCGTCTCACGGGTCCAGGATGCCCTTCCCCGCCCTCTCCACGCCGGACCAGCTGCACACATAGCTCGTATTCTGTCCGAGGTTCCAGATAGTGGAGGGTAACGATCTCGTTTGTCACTGAGGAGAGGGAAAGTCCAGGAAACTTCAGTTGGCTTTCTGTTACAGTCTTTAAACCCGGGTGTTTATTATTGCAATGTGAACTACATTTAAAGTTTCAAAATTACAATGTCTTTGTGAAACAGAATTTCACCTTCAAGACCTCACCTTTTCTGGTGGAAGGAAAATTAGGCTTTTGAAAAGATGTTTTTAGGTTATATGGTATACACATAAATATGTGTAGTGCTATTGTCTTTTTACTTCCAAAATAAAACCTTACAAATCTTATACTATATGAAATATCACATTTGGGAGCAGAGGGAGGACTCAATTAGAATAAGAAAAAATAATTTTGTTTCTGCTATTTTCACGTACAAACACTGACTATAATCAAGCTATTGAGAGAAAAAGACTCTTTGAGAGTTTGCTCAATGTGACCAGACAACTGATTTGTAATAGCCATATCAATACAATGAAGGCTTCTGAACACCCTTGAAAATAGATCTCATAAACAAATGATATACACCTTTTCTCCTTAGCTGTTTGCTTTAGCCAGTCTCTGCATCTCCATGGATACTACCAAGATAACTTTTTGTCTTACCTTATAAGTTCCTAATTGACAAGAAAAAAATTGACTGTGTCTAACAGCTTTGTGGATGCTCACTTGTAGGAACAGGTGAGGATTATGACTACCACATGACAAGATCAGACCTAGCTGTCGATATAGGAAACAGCAATCCAGCAAATCAGCCAGACATCCCTGAGATTCCAAATTTTGGCTCAGTCTACAATAGAATATGAAGAGTACAGTAATAACACTGTGACTTCATTCAATGTGCCCATGTCAGCAGCATTATTGAACCCAAAACTTTTTCTTTTTTTTTTTAAATGACTTTTTCAACTGTCTACATACAGTAGACAGAGGGCCCTTTTTAGGAAATCAGAGGCAAAGACAGATGGACTTATTGGTAGAGAGATACATGTTACCTGCAAGCACAATAGTAGCAGGTCTGTCTGCATGGCAGATTGGTCAATTGATAATGCTGTTTCCTTTGTTTTATTTTTAAATTATGATTTTACATCATAATGCAACAAACAGAACCACAATTATGTTTCAAAGTAAATTTAGCTGTTATCATGAGCTTTTGATATTTTGTCACATTTTGCTAATTTTTTTTTTCAGGAAGTTGGGGGAGAGTCTTATAGCTCCCTTTGATCACACTTCTTCCTCCAGTCCCATCAGCCACAGCTCACGTTCAAATATCTCTAAAAATCTCTGTGTTAGGAGTCTGCCAGACAGGGCAAGACATAAAATGAGAAAAAGAATAAACAGCTTGACACAGCAGAAACAACCACCCCTAGGATTTAGGCTGATTACATCTCCACCTTTCCAGCAGGTCCTGGGCTTTCCTCTTACCACAGTCATGGTGTAAAATGCAAACATATTGTCCACTGTGACCAGGCAAGATAGAATGCAAAAAACAGGATCAGACATCCAGAGACACCTGGAAATACTGGTCTAGATAGTAACCCATGTTGCAGGCTGCCTCTGTGTCCCATAGTCAGCCCCAGACCCCAGAGGGCCCCCTGCACACTCTCCTGCGTATTCTAAAAACAGAATCTTCTGCTATGGCCAAGATTGAGGGCTGAGGCAGCAAAGAGAAGGGGACTTCCACATTTGGGGGAAAAAAAATTTCCTGGTGCTGTGTGCCCAGTTAGGATCTCTCCTGTCCAAACCTTACCTTGAATGTGTCGCCAAGCCTCGTAATGATTAACAGGTTTATACAGAAGTTTCTTGGATTTGATTGGTCCATCCCCAAAGTAAGGCTCAGAGCTGATATTGATGACTGCAAAGTTATGTCCAGTGTCGACCACATTCGGGGCATTCAGGGGCTTTGGAAGAACTAAATAAGACGTCAGCAATCAGATTAGTGCTTAGGCTTTGGAACTTTGTTATTGTTCTTAGGTGGGGGTAGAGGGTGAGCTTTATATCTCAAGAGTTCTCTGCTGGGATTCAAAGCAATCACCTGCTCTCTGAGCATTCTGCTTTCATCTTGCTCCTCTCACCCCTTACGAACAAAGTGTTTCCTTCAAATACTCTGCTCACAACCTTTCAGTCCATTCTCATTACACATAGGGTTAAAATCTAACATTCCTACCATGATCTTCCAGGCCTCGCACAATTGTCTGCTTCCTTAGCCTCCTCTTCCCTCACCCAATACCTCCGGTCCCACCTACCTTTCAGTTCATTCAACTAACAAAGCACCAAACTCCTTGCCCTCTTTTTTTTTTTTTTTTTTGTACTGAAGATTGAACCCAGGGGCAGTCTACCTCTGAGCTATAACCCCACCCAGCCTTTACTTTTTATTTTTGAAAAAGGGTCTTGCTAAGTTGCTGAGCCTGGCCTCAAACCTGTGATCTTCCTGTCTTAGCCTCCCAAGTACTAGAATTATGGGTGTGTACCACCATGCTTTTTTTGGGGGGAGGGGTTACCAGGGATTGAACCCAGAGGCATTCTACCTCCAAGCTACATATTTTGCTTTGAAATGGGGTCTCCTAAGTTGCTGAGACTGTCCTCAAACCTGTGACCCTCCTATCTCAGCCTCCCAAGTCACCACACCCAGCCATCCTTTCTCTCTTAAAATCTTTGTTGATGTTGGTCTCCAGCAAGGAATGTTCCACCTTTCATTGCTCTCCCAGTTAACTCTTACTAACCATTCAACTCTGAGTTCTGGCTTGGCTTAATCACAGGGTCTATCCCAGAACCTCATTTAAGCTCCTCTGTCAGAGGGTCTCAGAGGACCTCTATTTTTCCTTCATTGTAATTTTCTAAGATTATTATTCTTTAGAAAGCTGGTGTGATTATTTGATATTGGTCTTCACACTAGACCATTTAAAATAACAAAATTATTATTTCGCACTCATGGAAGTTAGGAATCAGAGGTGTCAGAGGTTAAGGTCAAGGTGTCCACAAGGCTGTGTTTCTCTCTGGAGGCTCCAGGGGAGAATCTCGGGTGGTCTCTACTGGAGATCTGTGAATTCCTTTGTTCCAGCCCCTTCCTCTACCTTCAATGCCAACAGTGTCGGTCTCCCCAGCCCTTCTTCCACTAGGACACCTCTTTCTGAGCCCAGTCAAGGAAGGCTCTCCGCCTTTAAGGATTTGTGATTAGTGTGGGTCCACTGGACAGTCTAGAACAATCTCTCCATGTCAAAGACAACATATTCTCAACCGAGGTGACAGCAACCCTAAAGAGCTGAAAAATTGGTTTTTGGAGAAATTTTAAAAACTTAGATCTCACAATGGTTTGTAGCCCTCTAAGGGGCCACCATGCATAGACCAATGCATGGTACATCTGTAATATTAGAATTGTATGGTGATAAGAGAGTTTTGAAATATAATTTCTAAAAGAGCTTCTCGATGGAATGATAATAAAAAGGCTGTAAAACACTACACTAGACTCTAAATTGCATTAGGGAAAAGACCATGTAGGTTTGTTTGCCAGCACAGAACCTATCAGCTGCTGAATAAATAACCTGCCAACCGAATTTTCAGTGAGCTCTAAAGCTCCACTAGAAATAGAACTTCTTGGGCTGGGGATGCAGCTCAATGGTAGAACTCTTGCCTAGCATGTGCGAGGCCCTGGATTCCATCCCCAGAGCCTCAAAAGGTGGAAAAAAAAAAAAAGGTCTTAGAAACACATACCTGTTTTTTTTTCTCTCTCCAAGAATGTGTATAATGTAATGTGGAACCTGTCAGTTATCGGGACATTTCAATGTTCAGTGATCTTTTCTTCTCTGCCTCAGTGCTTTGACTCATCATGCTTAGAAATGACCTCCACATCTTTGCTCATATATTATCTCCTCAGGAGGGCTTGGTTATCCTATTTAAAATTACAGTCACCTCTCCAGCTCTGCCCCAGCATTCTTTACTCCTACTTCTGCTTTAGTTTCTTCCATGGCACTCAGAATTTTAGCAAACTATACATTTTGCTTACTTACTTATTTATACATTTTGCTTACTTATTTATTTATTTATTATTATTTACTCATTTTTGTGGTACTGGGGATTGAACCCTGGAGCATTCTACTTCTGAGCTACACCCCAGCCCTATTTTTTATATTAATTTATTTTGGAAGAGGGTCTCACTAAGTTGCAGGGGCTTCACTAAATTGCTGAGACTATCCATGAATCTGCAGTCCTCCTGTCTCAGCCTCCCAAGTACTAGAATTACAAATTACAAACATGTGCCACCACACTTGGATTAGTTATTTATTTGCCCATGATTTATCTTCCCATGAAACTGTAAGCTCTGTAGGAGAAAAAGGGGTTTTCCACCTATACTATGTCCCTCTGTATTCCTGGTACCTATATAATAGGCCTTCAGGTTTGTTTGTTTGTTTGTTTTAAGGCACTGGGGACTGATCCCAGGACTCACACATGCTAGGCAAAGTGCTCTACTACTGAGCTGTCCCCAGCTCTGCCTTCAGTAAATTATACTGACTGGCTGAATGAAGATTTAGAAAGTTGTCCACGGTATAGATAAAGAAGCAGTAAAAACCTCATCAAGAGTATCCCCTGAGGAGAGCTAGACTGTGCCAGTATAAGTTAATTAAGAAAGAGTACACAGCCGGGCGTGGTGGCGCATGCTTGTAATCCCAGCATTTGGGAGGCTGAGACTGGAGGATCCAGGTTTGCGGCCAGCCTCAGCTACCTAGTGAGGCACTCCGCGACTTAGTGAGACTCGGTTTCAAAACAAAAGAATAACAAATAGGGCTGGGGGTGTAGCTCGGAGGTGGAATGCCCCTGAGTTCAATCCCCAGTACCGCAAAAAAAAAAAAAAAAAAAAAAAAAAAAAAGAAAGAGTACACATTCTCTTAGAAAAGAGGGTAGTGTTATGAGTAAACTCATTTGTTAAGTCATGCTTCCTTTGTGTGATCTAATAAGACACCTCTTTGTTTAGCAGGTGTGTATTTTATTATATCTGTCAATGCCAGTCTATGATGCTTCTACAAGAGGAAAAATTTTATTTCAAAAGCTTCCTCTTTGTAATTTGTCATTTTTTGTCTTTTAATCATCTTTATTTAGATAAAACATACATAGTATAAACTGCAAAATTTGTGTGTTTAGCTCAAGAGACTTTACCTATGTATACACTTATGTAACTACCACCCAGATTAAGATTAGGAAACATTTCCAGTCCCTAGGAGGCATCCTAATGCCCCTTTCCAGTCAACAGCCTCCACCCAGTAACTACTCTCTTGACATCTGTCACTTAAGACTAGTATTTCCTATTCTTTATATAAATAGGATCATAAAGCATGTACTTCCTTTGGCTCAATGCTATGACCATGAAATTCACCCATATTGCTGCAGAAATTCTTTTTTATTGAAGTTTAATATTCTACTCTGTGATTTTTATGGGCTGCATTATGTCCCCCTAAATTCTTTTTTTTTTTTTTTTTTTTTTTTTTTGCGGTACTGGGGGTTGAACTCAGGGGCATTCTACCTTCGAGCTATACCCCCAGCCCTATTTTTTATTCTTTATTTTGAAACCGAGTCTCACTAAGTTGCGGAGTGCCTCACTAGGTAGCTGAGGCTGGCCGCGAACCCGGATCATCCGGTCTCAGCCTCCCGAATGCTGGGATTACAAGCGTGCGCCACCACGCCCGGCTCCTAAATTCTTATGTTGAAGTCTGAACCCCCAGCACCTCACAATGTAAAGTTATTTGTAGATAAGTTATTTTAAAAGGTAACTAAGTTAAACCAAGTTCATTCAAGCAGGTCTTAATCCAGCATATCTACTGTCTTTATAAGATTAAGTTATCATCCACACATATAAGGGGAAGACCTGGGAAGACACAGAGAAGGTAGTCATCTAAAGCTAAGGAGAGAGACTTCAGACGAAATCAGCTCTGCTGACACCTTGATCTTCTAGCCCTCAAAATTGTAAAAACTAAATGTTTATTGTATAAGCCACCCAGCCTGTAGGACTTGATTATAATAGCCTTAGCAAACTTATATGTATAGGTAGTATATATAAAAATTTATTATCTTTTCTAATGTTGATGGACATGGGTTAATTTCTGTTTGGGGATATTATGAATAAAACTGCTCTGAACATTCTTGAAAATGTCTTTTTTTTTTAGCATATACACTCATTTTTTCTTTTGAGCATATGCCTAAGAGTGGAACTACAGGCTGTAGGGTTGGTGTTATGTTTGGCTTTAGTATGTATCGCTCATTTCCCGAAGTCACTGTACCAATCTGCACTCTAATAATAAAGCTTAGGATCTATTTTTCGAATACTGTAAAGACATTAATTTCCCTAAAGCCTATTTCCATTTTATGGCTCTTGGTCAATATGACCGCAGAAGCTCAGTGACTCAGAATTGGAGAGGCTCCTACACATTGATCTTGTATGCTCTCTCATTACAAAAGAAAAATTACCAGCAACTGTCCAGTATGTTAGCAGCATGGTTTGTTTTTTACTTATTGTTTATTTTCCATGGGCAGCAAACATTCCAAGAAGGTTAAAAATAAGATAATTTGTCTTGTCTGCATATCATTTCCTTTCTTCCAAGAGCATGCAAGATGTAAAAAATTATTTTGATCATGTGAATGTTCTACTAACTAAAACAGATTTGGGCTTTTTCCAGTAATCAAATGAAAAATAAAGATTCTGAGATGATTTACATGGATTCTCAGGGCAGAGAATTGAAGTCTATAAGGTTGTTTATGTCTCTACTGTTACTGGCTTTCTAAAAAAAAAAAAATTAGAAAGAAAAATACCATATACTGAAGATTTGTGTCGTTTGTCATTTCATTTATAGAAGTTATCTCTCTGGGATATCCCAACTTTTTTTTTTTTTTTGGTAGTACTGGGGATAGAATCCAGGGACATTCTACCTCTGAGCTACACCCCCACCCTACACTCTGGTGGGATGGAGTGACATTTCAGCCTGCGTCATTGCCAGCCATGGTGTGGCCTAGTACAACACCTTCCACCCCCCCCACCCCCAAAACTGTGCAGGTGCTTGAAACTGTGGGACTCAAGTGCAATCCAGCTTAGCATTTTTTATTTTGAAAAAAGGTCTCACTAAGTTGCAGAGGGCCTCACTAAGTCACTGAGGCTGGCCAAGAGCACTGTCTCAGTCTCCCAAGTACTGGAATTACAGGCGTGCGCCACCACACCCAGCCCAAAGAGCTTACTCTTAATCTTTTCATTTTGCTTCCTTGCATATGCCTTTAAAGAAAAAGACTTATTACCCTTATAAATCCTTCAAAAGTATTTTAGAGGTCAGATAGCATTTCTGTCCAGAAGCAGCGCATTTCCCCAGCAAAACATAAACACAGGCATCAGCGGTATAAGATCTTCCTATGGAAAGTGAAGCTCACCTTTAACAGAAATGTTGAAAGGCTTTTCCACCATCCCAGCCACTGTGTTCACACTGCACACCCACACTCCTGAGTCTGGGGGGAGGATCCGTTGGATGGTGAAGATGGCTACTGAGAAATGGTCCGTTTGGTTAAAGTCTTTTGGCTGCAATAGTTGAATAAAAATAAATAAATAAAACTTGTAAGGACGAATAAACACAAAGGTCCATAACACTGACCCCTTCTCATTGTTTAATAAATTTTTTAGGAGAGATTAAGAAGTTAAATGTAATGCTAATATAATTATTGGCTTGTTTCCAAAGCTATTGTAGTAGCCCTGAAAGTTTATATTGGATTGATGCCTTCTCAGATCCTGCTGTTGTATTTGTGTTTGGGAGTGTGAGGTAAACACTTAACAAGCAAGGAGTCTAATTCCCTTTAAACTGCTCCTGGTAGCATTTGTTTCTTTCCGGTCTAATACAAAGATGGCTGGGTGGGAGGACAATCTAGCTTCCTAAGTATTCTAGAGGCATCCAGGATGTGTAATGGGAAAAGCCAGGGCTCTGCAGACACATAAACCTTTGTTACATTTGGCCAATTCCTCAGTTACTTTACTTCACCCTGCCAGTTCCCCACTTCCCTAAGAACAGGGACGGGTAATGCTAAGAAGTTATGTATAGAGATCAAGATGACAGCCAGGTAAGACACTCCAATGGTCTCCCCACAGAGAAATCAATTTGAAGGGTGAGTCGCACGCCAAACTATCTTCACAAGAGCTAAGAAAGTCAGGTGAGAGTCCATGGTGCCTGGTTTTAACATAAAAAATAAGAGAAGACATTGAAGAAGGACAGAAGAAAAAAGTTTCCATGTCACCCCTCTACCGACTCCAAGGAGTACAGTGTGGGAAGAGATACCTCCTGCTTCAGGAAGGAAGAAGAAATGCAGTCCAGGCCTTAGTGTTAAAACCTAGTACCAGACCTGCTGCTATAGTGATGCTCAGTGCCATGGTCCCCAACCCCAGGCCAGTACCTGCAGATTGAGGCACTGGACCCTCCTTGAGTGGCTAAGGGACTGACTGCACTCACCACCCTTTTCCCAACCTCGGGCAACATAGCAAGGAGCAAGACTCCCCGTACAGAGGAGCAGGGCAGGAAAGTAAGTACAGGACTTTGCTTTGGAGCTCAGTACCAAGCCCCCAGTGAGACCCAACAGCAGCCTCCAGACCTGCCCTGGCACCAGAAAGAGTCCTACACTCTGGTAGGATGGAGTGACATTTCAGCCTGCGTCATTGCCAGCCATGGTGTGGCCTAGTACAACACCTCCTACTCTCCACCCCAAAACTATGCAGGTGCTTGAAACTGTGAGACTCAAGTGCAATCTAGCTTAGCATCAGCCCAGGAGCCAAGGGAGAACCTTTTCCACCACATTCCCCAACCTCACTGAGCACAGCAAAAAGCAAGACTTCTGCCACTGGGGAACAGGGCGAGAGAAAGGGCACAAAACAGTGAAACCAAACAATAGACAGCTCCTAATGGTACTTGTTCCCAGGCCAGTGCTTGTGGACAGAGCCACTAAAACCACATTGGTGCCAGGTGGGGACCCACTGCCCCAATTAATGGGACTGTTATCCTTCCAGCATCACCTGAGGCTGATTGCAATGGTCTCAGGCCATGAGGCCACCTCAGCAGCGGGGAGCCTATTGCAGCATGGACCTTGGTCCTGCCTCTGTGCTGTGCTGGTCTCAGTAGGCTGTGGGCTCAGAGTGTGGCCCAACATCTTGGCATTGGTGGCCATGGGACCGCCTTCCCCTTCTTTCTCCAACTCCCCAGGCAGCACAACATAAAGAAAGTGACTGTCTTCTAGGGAAAAGAAAGGTAGGTACCATGTCACTGTATAGAAGCCTGGAGCTGTTCCCACCACAGTAAGCCCTATCACCAGGCAGAATCCTGTGGTGCCTGAATACAGGTAAGTGACTGCGAACAAGGCATCTGATCCTGTCTAGCTCCAGGTAGAGGTTTGTGGGGCAAACTATACCTTTTTAGGCACTCCCCCAGTATATCCTAAACATGCCAACTGCAGACCTGGAACAAATCTAGGGCTGGAAAAACCTTTAGTGCTGAAACAGTGACAACATACCAATAATAGCCTAATAGCTAACCTGGATTTAGAGTGCCATCTAGTACTGAAATAGTAGAAGTGTCCACAGGGTTATAGATAGCTTAAACTACCTGGAAGGACAGGCACAAAGTCAGATTATAATGGTCAAAAAAAAATTCATCTTCCTTTTTCATCTGGAGACCCTCTTATGCCCCATCTTCTCCCTAGCATCCGCATATTAGGGAGAACATATGCTTCTTTACTCTTTGTGACTAGCTAATCTCACTTAGCTAAGACCCTCGAAAGCAAAGAAGTTGATTTAACTGAAGGGGTTGGAGGGGGGGGGACACACTAATGTATATCAAGGTCACTCACTAAACTGAACTTGAGAGGGAGGGAGGGCGAGGAAGCGGGGTGGGAATTTGGGGAAGGGGTCAAATGAGAATTGTGAGCACATATATCGTTATCAATTTGTACCTAACAAAGATGTATGCTTACAATGTATGAATAAAAATAAAAATTAATCTTCCAATGTGAAAATGATATTATATGTTAACAGTCATCAAGAACACCTAACAAACAAAATTAAGTGCCAAAAAATCAACTATATATTAAGTAATATTTGTGGAGCCTCAGCAAATTCAAAATACTGTTTTAAGAAAACTCAATAAGCTTCAAGAAAACACAAAGAAATGAGTCAATACTATAACAAAGACACTTAATAAAGAAATTGAAGTAACTAGAAAAAATCTAACAGAAATCCTTGAATTGGAAAGTACACTAAGTAGAATTTAAAACATGATTCATAGTAGTCATTGACAGAAGAATAGATCAAACTGAAAAAAAGAACTAGTGAACTTAAACACAGGCTACTGGAAAATAGTAAGAGGAGAAAAAAGAAAAAAGAGAGTGGCTAAAAAAAGTTTATGGGAACTTTGGGACAGCATTAGTAGAACAAATATTTAGTATATTGGGGTTAAAGAGAGACTTGAGAATATTGGAAGGAACTTATTCAAAGTCATAATAACAGAAAAATTACCAAGCCTAAAGAAGACTACAAATGACCAGGAAAGGAAGGTCAAAGGTCATCAATTAGACTAAGTCTAACAAAAGACATATTATAGTGAAGCTTTCAAAGGTTAAAGATAAAAAATTCTCAGTCATACATGGTGACACACACCTAGAATCCTAGCTGCTTGGGAGGCTAAGGCAGGATAATCACAAGTTTGAAACCAGTGTGGGCAACTTAGTGAGACCCTGTCTCAAAATAAAATAAAAGGGACTGGAGATATAGAACACTTGTGTTACGGTTTGGGTTTACAATGTCTCCAAAAAAGCTCATGTGTTAAAAGCTTGGTCCCTGATGCAGGAAGGAACGTGAAGAGGTATAGGGAAATCCAAGGAATGCATTCAGATCCAAGGGGTTCTGTGCACCCTGGGTTCTGAATTGGAGATGGGGGAGCAGATTCAAGACCTTCCTAAGCAGAGTCAGACAGACTCTCATGCTGAACTCTCCTCTGCTATACTCCCTTATTTGCTGTTCCAAAAAAAAAAAAAAATGTAGTCATAGACCAGTTGTTACAACTCCATGCCCTGATAGCACATGAATGCAGATTCATGGGTCATAACCCATGTCCCTCCATAAACACCTTAGTCT
The DNA here is from genome assembly GCA_004027655.1 of Graphiurus murinus. Classification (NCBI taxonomy): domain Eukaryota; kingdom Metazoa; phylum Chordata; class Mammalia; order Rodentia; family Gliridae; genus Graphiurus; species Graphiurus murinus. The sequence continues at coordinate 46,169 of PVLC010009379.1, forward strand.
TTCTGACATGAGGAATTAGACATGAGGACATGGTGAGGGTTGTGTCTTGCACAGCCTGACATGTGAACACAGCTTTCCTCACATGGCAGGACAGTTCTATAGAATGATACTGTCTTTGGTACTCCGTTCCACTACTTCCACCATGGCAGCATATTCCCAAGCTTGCACTGTGGCGCTGACGGTGCAGAGGAAATTAGTGAGGCTGCAGCAAGTCTGCCTGCCTCCCCTGGAATGTGGCATTTTATCAAAACTAGCAGCACACTGGCCAAGAAGGATGCAAACCCTGAGTGAGATCTAGCCTTCAGCAGGGTGATGACTTCACTGAAACAATTTCATGGTGTCAGAAAATCAGATTAAGAGTGGCTGCTCTTACGTGGAGCACTGTCCCATCTGGCTTCACCAGGGTCATTTCTTCGTTAGCAGGTAGTGGCCAGCCAGAGGCTTTGCAGATGGGGTTAAATTTACCACTATTTACTTCTATGTGATCTGGCAAATCCTCTATCTTCGGGGTTATCCTTGGCAGGCCTGAATGAAAACAAAAAGCAAAACGGCACCATGAATCTGATCTGGAACACAGCAGCAATAGTAATAAAAATGTCTACTTTGGCAAGTGAGGCACCATGCAAGAGCATTGCAAGTATTCTGTTTTATCATCACATAATAAAATTATGAGGTGGGTGCTATTATGGTCTCCATTATGTATATGAGGAGACTGAGGCTCAGAGTCCACACTTGAGCTCAGGTCTTTATGAATCCAGAGTCCACACTTTTCACCACAGTGCTGTATTCCCTCCATAACTGGGAGGAACCATCTCAAAATGGTCATTGTGGCCACATCTTCCCCAGATGGTTCAGTCCTCATTTTACTTTTTAAGAATATTATTACAAAAATAAGTTCTTCCACTCAAAAAACAATCATATAATATTTCTGATCAACAGCTTTATCCTTAGCTTGGACATATGAGAGCTATCTCACTGACTGGAACATCTATGAGTGACAGATAAGAGGGAAAGGGTGATTTAAATAATTCACACAAATATCAAAGAAGTGGAATGAAATGGAACTCCTCCAAATTGATTTCTAGTCAGTAGCCAATCCAAAATGATGCTGCCATTGAAGAAAAAAAAAATGACTCTGGCATTAACAAAGGTATCAGGATTCCTTGCCTAATATCTACATAGTAGAGAACAAATTATCCCTAAATAGGACAATTTTATTCTAAAGCATAAGGTGTTAGGGAACCTTGGGTCACTTGTAATTTAAATGAGAGACATGGTTAGTATGGGTTGGACATGGTTTGAGTATGTCCCCAAAGGTTCATGTGCTGGTAACTTGATCCTCGGTGTAGCCATGTTGGGCAGCAGTGAAAATTTTAACAGGTGGTACCTCGTGCAAGGTAATTAGGTCATTAGGGGTGCTGTCCTTAGAAGGGATTAATGTAGTTCTTGAGAGACCCCACTAGGTTCCCTCAAGAGTTGGTTAGTATGAAAAGAATAAGCTGGACTCCTGAACCTCTAGGGCTTCCTGTCTTATCCTGTGACCTCTTCTTTTTTTTTTTTTTTATTCTTTATTTTGAAACAGGGTCTCACTAAGTTGCAGAGTGCCTCACTAGGTAGCTGAGGTTGACCTCGAACCCGGAGATCCTCCGGTCTCAGCCTCCCGAATGCTGGGATTACAAGCGTGTGCCACCACGCCCAGCTTCCTGTGACCTCTTCTGTATCCTCCTGCCCATCTGCCTTGAGACCCTCACTAGAGGCCAAACAGACAGGACCACCTAATCTTGGAATTTCAGCCTCCCAAACTGTGAGCCAAATAAATCTCTTTAGAAAGTCCCCAGCCTCAGGTATATTGAAATAAAACAGAAAACAGACTAATGCAATGGTCCCAAATTACCCAGCATTTTGTAAAATACAGAGAGAGGAGCCTTGGGAAGAAGTGGTAACTTATATGCTCCTGAATATTGGTGGTGGCAAGAGGTGGGAGTCAAGATAAATATATCAATATTGTTATTTCATACTGCTATCCCATTTCTCAGGCCTAAAATAAGGTGGATAAATGGTGATCAGCAGGAAAGAAACAGTAATAGCTACAAACTTAATTCCTTGATGTATCTGTAGACTTGGAGAGATGATTAGAAAATTTACCAAATTTTCAGCCCAAGTAGCTATTGAAATCAAAATTGAAAAAAAAGAAGTACTCTGACACTGAAAGCATGTCTTTCCTTCATTATCCTCTTGCATTTTCCAAGGCTGAGTGGAGGTGACGTGGATGGACTGGTGGAGAGTACAAAGGAGGTGAGAAATGGAATGCCCCTCTGAAAGCACAGGGCTTGGGGAGACTGTGTGAACCTGACTCAGGTTCTTCTCCCGGTAAGGATGTCCACCTTTTGGAGCCTCAGTATCAGAATGGTAAGGAAGAAGTAAAGTACAAAACTCAAATCCTTCAACTTGTTAGTTACCCATTTTCAATCCAACCCCATGGTAGCCAAGGCATCTCCTTGCCTTGTGGTACTTCCTAATTCCTGTCCTGTAGCCAAATCCAGATTGGGGGAAGAAGAAAAATTACAAAGCTGAAAAACTTAAGCCTCTGAGGAAATCATTTCTCTTATTTGATCGAAAAAGTCATGTGTCTCTTATTTTTTAAATTTGAAAACATATCAAATTTTGCCTCTCTTAATTTCGAAAAGTGATTTGGGCACATGGATTGGTCAATATTTTCTGTAAAGAGAGCAAATATATTCAGCTTCGCAAGCCATAATCTCTGTAGGAACTATGCAATTCTCTTGTATCATGAAAGCAACCACCACCTGTATATTGAAAACGAAGAGGTGTAGCTGTGGTCCAATACAATGTTCTCTTCATACCAGATGGTATGCAGTAAAAAGGAATGAAATAATGATACATGCTGCAAAATAAGCTTCAAAAAAAGATACAGTCAATGATAGAAGCTCATCACAAAAGATGACATAGTATATTATCCCACTTTGTATGGACAATAAAATGTCAAGAAGAGGCAAAACTATATAGACAGAAAGTATATTAATGATTTGGAGGAACTGGGAGAAAGCAGAATGAAAGTTACTGCTATTTTAAGGGGTGTTTTTTTTTTTGGCATGATGAAAATGGCATGTTCGAAAAGTAGATTATGATGATGACTGCGCAACTCTGTAAATATACTAAAACCATGAATTTTTACATTGTAAAGGGGTGAACATGATGGAATAAAAATTATATAACAAAACTATTTCTAAAACAAGATATTGGGTTGGGTTTCATCTACAAGTCAGAATATGTTAACCTCTGCCATCCAGTAATTACTGAATTAGAATTATTTAAAATTTTTCTGGGTGTGGTGGTGAATGCCTATAATCCTAGTACTTGGAAGGTTAAGACAGGAGGATCTCTGGTTCAAAGCCAAGCTCAGCAACTTAATGAGATTCCATTTCAAAATAAAAAAGGAATAGGGATATAGATCAGAAATAGAATGTCCATGGGTTCAATCCCAGTAATAATAATGCTAGCTAAAAATAGTAATACATTTTTAAAAATTAAATTTCATTTTGAGTGTAATTTTTTCTATTTCATTCCTTCTTTTTTTGGAAATATCCTTTTTCTGTATTCCTCCGAAGTAATTGCTTCCCTGTTATACATTTCCTGGGAAAGGCTGGCCCTAGAGAGGCAGCAGAGGCAAGCTGACCTCTTAGCATGCTACAAAGGGCACATGGTTTGGCCCTTAGTGGAAGACAATAGACAATGAATGCTAGAATAAGGGTTTATAGTAAAGAACTCAAATGTTGCGTTTAAAGCTTTGGAGTAAATTCTTTCCAACTTCTGGAGGGAAAGAGAAGTGGCTTGAGGTTGTTAGGATCCTGGGACAGGACAGAGGCCTGCAGAGCTGTTCTCAGCCATGCTGACTGTGACCCTGACCACATGTACCTTGCTTTACCTTCTCTCTCACACTGGAGCCCTTGCCATCCTGGAGAGCAGAGGCATCCTTGGAACCGATCACACATCTCCCCGTTGCTGCAACTACATCTGAGCTTACAGTCTGGTCCATAATAACCAGGGCCACATGCTGCAGAGACATCATAAACCAGTGTTAACACCAGGGAAAGGAGAGGATTGAGGCTGGCAGTTGTAGTTTTCCCTCCAAGCATTGGCTGTGCTGATTTACATAAGGGAGTGTGTGATTTACCTGGAACACAAGGAACTTAAAAGGTCAAGAGTTCTGCTTCCAAAGAGTTGAATATATTCCTGCCAGGCTACCCTTTTCATAGATACTATTTTTCAAGAAAAGAAAAAAAAAATACCTGAAAGCACTAGAGTAGGGTAGGGAAACAAAAAACAAACAAATAAAACCAAAAAAAAAAAAAAAAAAAAAAAACCAGGCAATTTCTAGAGGGGAATTGAAATTTAGAAGATAGGAATGATGTGTTTCTCATTTTCTGGCTTTTCACCTAATTATTGGGTACTCTTGACATCTGATTTAGAGGCTAAAACTCCAAAGAAAACCTGTGCTCTTACTGGCCTGAAAAATCAGAGGACAAAGTTGAGACAACCACACCCAGTGGAAAATAGGAGGGAAAACTAAGAAAGGGAGAGTCAGGGAGAGAAAGATTCAGACCTTTGGCTGAGCCAAGTGTGGTGACACACACCTGTAATATAGTACTTGGGAGGCTGAGACAGGAGAATCTCGGGTTTGAGGATAGCCCCAACTACTTAGCAAGACTCTTCTTCAAAATAAAAGATAAATAGCATGAGAGGTATAGCTAGGAGGTAGAATGCCCCTAGGTTCAATACCCAGTATCAAAAAATAAAATTAAAATAAAAAAAAAATCTTTGGCTGATTTTTAAACCACATACACTCAGTGCAGACTCAAAGAAGCCCAGCTAAAGATAAAAGAGCTGACCTTATTGTGACCTGATGACTAAGAGTCAGTTTGCAGTTTAAGTCCTACCAAGTTAATTGCCTACTAAAATAAAACAAAACCAAATTGACATTCCTCAAAAGAAATAGATCATACTCCAGAGTCCCCATGGTGTAACATTCGCAATGTCCAAGATACGATCCCAAATTACTCAACACAAAATGAAATGTAGAATTATGGTCTATTCCTAAGAGAAAATAAAATAAACAGAGACCAACTGTGAGGACTTGTTGGAAACAGCACTCAAGATTTTTAAAAGTATTATAAATAAGTACGCTCAGTGATGTAAGAGAAATATTCACAACAATTGAAACAATGAGACATTTCAGCAGAGAAAAAGAAACTAAAAAGAACTGAAGAGAACTAAAAAGTACCATAGCTGAAGATTTCACCATGTGGACTCAGCAGTGGAATGGAGATGACCAAAGAGTCAACGAACTTGAAGCAAGAGCAACAAATCTGCAATCTGAAGGACAGAGAGGAAAAAAGTTGGGAAAAATCACTAGAGTGATTTTTCATGTGGAAAATATCATGTGGTCCAACACACATGCAATTGCAGGAGCAGAGAGGAAGAAGTAGATACAATATCGGAAGAAATAATAGTTTAGATTCCCTCAGTTTGTTGCAATTCACATATTCAATAATTCAGTAAACCCCACACAGGGTAAACGTAAGGAAAATTATGCCTACATATATCATGCTAAAACTACCAAAAACTAAATATAAGAGAATTTAAAATGTTAGTCTTTATAGGCCTGCTCTTACTTTTGACACAAGAGCAGAGTATCTCAGCCATTCCATGTGCTTCTGTATGTCACAAGGTCCTTTGAGGGCAGGGTAGGACAATTGGCTTTCCTGAGGCTCACTGAAATTTCTAGAACAGTTCTCAGAATTTGGTAGATGGAATTGGGCATGGTGGTGCACACCTGTAATCCCAGTATATGGGAGGCTAAGACAACTTAGCGGAATCCTTTTTCAAAATTAAAAAAGAGCCGGGTGTGGTGGCGCACACTTGTAATCCCAGTACTTGGGAGGCTAATACCAGAGGATCCAGGTTCTCAGACAGCCTGGCTACTTAGTGAGTCCCTCTGCAATTTAGTGAGACCCTGTTTCCAAATAAAGAATTAAAAAATTGGGCTGTGGGTGTAACTTGGAGGTAAAATGCCCCTGAGTTCCATCCCAGTACTGCAAAAAAAAAAAAGATGGGGGGTGTCACTTGGAGGCAGAATGGCCCTGAGTTCAATCCCCAGCCCCCCACCCCCCTAAAAACAGAAAAAGAAAAAAAAATTCAGCAGATAGTAGGTAGATTCTGTTGTTGACCAACTGTTCTTATTTTGGTCAATGGTAACATCATTAGAAGGCTCTTATCCAAAATTGATGTGAAATCTTGCTCTTTGTGGCTATGATGGTTTGTTTCAGTTTTATAACTTACTCACCCAGCCAAGATGCATTCTTTATTTTTAATACCAACCACAACTAAGTGATCTACAGATTCAATTCAATGCCTATAAAAACTCCAATGGAATTTCACAGAAATAGAAAAAACAAACCTAACATCCATATAGAACCCAAAAGTGATCCAGAATAGTCTAAGAATATTGAGCAAGAAGAACAGAGCACAACACTATCTCGTTTCAAAATATACTACAAGGCTACAGTAATCAAAACAGTATGGTGCTAGCATTGAAGACAATGTAACAGAGACCCCAGAAATAAATACACACATTTACCATCAATTGATTCAACAAAGCTACCATGAACACAAAAATAGGGAAAAGATAATCACTTCAATAAAATATGCTGGGAAAACTACAACCATAAGCAGAAGAATGAAACTAGATAATAATTTCACACCATATAAAAAAATCAACCTCAAAATGGATTAAAGAGTTCAACTTAAGATCTGAAGTTGCTAAACTATTAAAAAAAAAAAAAAAAAAACACGGAAAGTATTTCTGACATTAGTCTGGGCAATGATTCTTTTGGTTATGTCCCCAAAGCATAGGCAACAGAAGTAAAAATAGACAAATGGGATCGCATCAAATTAAAAAACTTCTGCACAGTAAATTGACAGAGTGAAAAGACAATAAATGGAGCAGAAGAATATATTTGCAAAGCACACATCTGATAGCCAGAATATATAAAGAACTAAAACAACTCAAGAACAACCTGATTGAAAATGGACAAAAAACCTAAGCAGATATTTCTCAAAAGGAGATGTATACATAGCTATCATGATCCAGGTGTGGTGGTCCACATTTGTAATCCCAGTACTTGGGAATCTGAAACAGGAGTTTCTAGGCAAGCCTCAGGAAGTTAATAAGACACTCAGCAACTTAGTGAGATTCTGCTTCAAAATAAAAATAAAAAGGGCTAGGAGTCTGTCTCAAAAGTAGAATGTCCCTGGATTCAATCTTCAACACACACACACACACACACACACACACACACACACACAGTGGAAAACTATTCAGCCTTTAAAAAAGGAAGGAAATTCTGTCACTCTTGGCAACATGGGTGAATCTGGAGGACATTAAATGAGATAAACCAGGAACGAAGGGCAGATACTGCATAGCCTCTCCTAAATGTGGAATCTGAAAACATTAAACTCATAGAAGAAGAGTAGAAGAGTGGTTGTCAGAGGCTAGAGGGTGGGTAAAAGGGGAGATGTTGGTCAAAGGGCACAAAGGTTTATTTATGCAGGATGGATTGTTCTGGAGATGAATAGCATGGCAACTATAGTTCACCAGTGCTGTATTGTGCCCTTAAAAATTGCTGAGAAAGTAGATCTTGAATGTTCTCACCACAAACCACACAAGGAGACCACTCTGAGGTGAGGGGTATGCTAATTAACTTGATAGTGGCAATCATCAAGTGCTAGAAGAAAGTCTTCAGCTGAGAGGATCCTAGCTTTTTCATTCTTGTTTATTTTTAATTTATTGGTACATTGTAATCATACATCTTGATGAGGTACAGGTTGGTAGAGGCATACATGCACACATCACTCATTTAGCCCTTCCCCAGTTCCCACTTCTTTCCCTCCCCCTTCCCTCCTCCTAACTTTTTCATTTTTCTACTTGGATCTGACCTAAACAACAACAACAAAAAAAAGCAAAAAACACCTCTGATTTATTTATTTATTTATTTATTTATTTTTTTTTTTTTTTTTTTTTTTTTTTTTTTT